>JAITYZ010001151.1:0-21908 GCA_027744595.1 Paronellides praefectus
CCCATTCCCATAAACCAAGCTAATCAAGCAAAAGGGTGCCTTTAGATCACATTAAAATCCCTAAAATATTTCCCTAATGGTTATTATAACGGTAAGACATTATTCCTCTCCCCTGCTAATTTGCTACAAAAGGCCAATTAAGAAAAACCTGCCTTGCTACTACTTCTGCTGCTCCTGCTGGAACGTAAAATATATCGACTTTCTGTCTTTTTATTTAGCAACTTTTGCTCAGTGTTTGCTACACAAAAAACTGGTTGAAGCTCTTCTTCAAAGAAATAATAAAGTTCACATGAAGATAACCACTACTACTCCAAAATTAAATCTTTTACACTTTGTAGTCAATTTTTCTAAAACATAAAAAGTGTTCGGTATCTTAGTACGGTAGAGATTTTTCGATTGATTTTTATTGCCACCAAATTTATCTTCTAAAAAGGAAAAACTATATAGAAATTATGACCAGAAGGTGGAATAGTTTCAGTGATCATGGTTCTTGCTCCATTACAACCTCATCATTATTTGTGGTGCTACTACTACTTTTGTTGGACTGGAACCAAAACTCACAGATTCTCCTCGTTCACGGCCAAACAAAAAACGAGCCTGTGAATGTCAACTGGATTGTGGGTTTACCATGGGATGTTGCAAATACCTTAAGGGCACCAATTGGTGGCCCGGTCTCTCTCGTCTTGTCAGCATTCGTCGCTTTGATGCTCCTCTTTGGATTTCTCCTCGCGCCTGTGAATTACATTCTTGGCTATCCTCCGAGAATTTATCATCCGTACAGAGCACCTGGAATCCTTGGACGTAGTTTACAACACCCTTCCTTCTCCTCTGACGCTCCAAATTATACCACTGGCTATTATTACGACGATAATCAGCTCCATAATAATAGTGATGGTGAGGGTTTTGATATGGCTGATGCGCTCGTCCACCTATTTCATGAGGTGAGCTCTGCCAGATTTGTGTTTGATCGAAAAGACCATTATGCCGGGGAGAGTTTTAGTGGACGGGAGCTTGCAGTGCGAGATGATGATGAGCAAAGAAACGCAGCCCCAGGATTTCTTGACTCGATTTTTTTATTGGTTCCGGAAGAGGATGAAATATGCAGACAGCTACTGGTTTGCCATGCACATGGCTTTCTTACTTTTCTGCCAAGCACAGCAGTCAAAGTATATCAGCTACTGAGGTACATTTTCATATTATTATGTTACATGGCTACTTGTATTCTAATATCCAGCATGAATAATTATAATACTAACTAATTATCGCTGTTTAGAACAGCCCACTTTTTTATAATTTATATTCCTAATGCATACTCTCATGTTTCTTTCTAATCCCACCCAAAATTACTAAATTAGCAAACACTTTTTCGGAATACCGGATAATTACAAGGATGCCATTGTAATTGGGCTGGAGGATCAAGGTGCGTGTGGGAAGATTTACGGAGAGTGCTCTAAAGACTTGTTTCATTTCTCACGTGGCTCGATCGGCTTGATTCGTCAAAACATTGCCAAAATCCTGCCACAAGACACAAAGGATTTGTGGCAAAAATTTTATTCAAGGTACCAACATCATTCTCAGAGGCAGTAGTAGCGTGAAACAGCACATAGGAATCAAACAGAAGCACCACAACTTGACTGATTTATATATATTTTTTCTTCTTCTTTTTTTTATCGTGTGAATGAAATGTGATGTAATATCAAAAAAGATAATCTGTATTTTTTTTCGAGAGAGCGAGAAAAAGATGAATTCGGCTGCCAACCAATAAAGGATTTATTGACAGTCACTCTTACTCCACTTGTGAGCAAGTTATATTTTTTTATGGCGAGCACACAGACACAATGCTCGTTATGTAACTATGTTTTTTTGAACTTGTGTTCGCGTAGAAGAGAAAATTAAAGTGTCATAAATTTTAGAGAGCAGAAACATGTTACCGTGCCCAATAAAATCCTTATATGTTGTTACACCATTAACTAGTAACTATCATTTATTGCGAGCAGAGAGAGAGAGAGAGAGAAGCGGAGTAGATAAAAAAGAGTAGTAATCCTTTTTTCGTCTTTTGCAACTTTACTGCTACTTATGTGACACCGTCATCATCATCATCATCCTCATCTACACTACTAACAACACAAACACCACCATGTAATCATACCACCATCATCATCATGATCATCATCATCATCCGAAAAAACATACCAATGGGTTTGTTGGAATGGGAAAATATATATTTCGTTTCCAATGTTTGAGTCAGCAAAAGTAGCCAAAAAGTTTGGTTCTCTCGATATATGTATTGTCCTCCACCACGCCAATACCAGAAGCATCTGTCTTTTGATAGCACAAAAAGCTAGTAGTAATGATATCTTAAGGGTTGTTCGCTTGTCAACTGTCAGCAAACAAACCCCAACCAACTTACAAAACTACTATAACGCACGTATACATATAGGTATGTTATGTACATATTATATACGTTTTCCTTTTTGGATAGGGACACAATGGAAAAAAGGCTAATTTTTATCTTTATACAAAAAGCAATAAAGACTTTTCACACATAAAAAAGTAAACGGAAAGGGAAGCAGGAATAAGAAAATACGGCTGCTTTCTCAAAAAGGATGTAATATTATAATAGTTTTTATATCTATACATTTAGTAGTACATATTGCCATGTTGTTTTGCACAAATACTCAAAACGCCCCAAATTTTTTTATTATTGTTATGAATTGTTTTTAAGAGATTTTTCTTTTGGCTCACCACAAATGTAACATAAAAAACACACGCAAGGCCGTATGGTAAAAAAGAAGAATAAGAAAAGCATTTTCTTCAATAAGTGAACCGTAAAAATATCGACCTAATAATATTATGGCTTATGTGTGTACATGTCAATAAATAGATTCGCCATTCCCCAAGGTTCTCTGACATGTGTGTGTTGTTGGACAAAAAAATCTACTGACCACACCATCTAAAAAAACCAACTCTTTTTCTGTGTCATGACATGAGCAGTAGCAGTAGTTATATGCTAAATGCCAACTCATTCAAGATAGTTTTTTTTGAGAAAGCACGTCTGTTTAAAGATATACTTACATGTGCATATTATGTACGTATATGACCAAGATCCACTTTGGAAGTGAAATGACTTTGGAAAGTACTTTAATTCTCTCGAGTTTTCCATGCCTCGCAAACTTTGCTGACCATGAGGAGAATGAGGTGGTCAGTCCAGTGGTGTTGGTAGTAGGAGTAGTTCAGAGTCTGCTAAACTGATCGAATCGAAACAGCTGAAGACAGCAAACAGATGATGCCAGTTGAATGAGTTCAGTCGGTTGGCTCAGTAGTAGTGCAGAGGAGTAATAATATATTATTATGTGTGCGTTGCACTATAAAAAATATATATGTCTTATAAAAGCATGTGCAAAAACACCCATTCTTGCTTAACCCTTTTATATACAAAAAAAGATCAAAGAAAAAAAGGGAGAAACAAGCCAAGTGTAAATTCTTATACTTTTGCTGATGTTGTCGCTCACAGCAGACTGGATGAAAGCGTTAAAAGATTTTAGCGAATAGGCACAAATGATAGTGATATTAGTAGACACCCTGCAAAAAAAATGTATAAAAGGAAATGACTTCCAGAAGATGTGTGGGAAAGTTGGAAAGTATATAAGACACTTTTTTTAGTATACTATTCCATGATCCCATACAACTTTATGGTATACCATAATATACGCATTTATGGATGTAAAGGTCTTCAGTAGCATCCTTCCATTTCTCTAGCTTTTGATCCTTTGTTAATATAAGAATGGGATTTGAAGCACCACCAACAGTCATGAGTTGGGTCATAAGAAATGATTTACTGAGCCAAGTGGGAAAACACAATCATTTTGAGAAGAAAAAGAACCGACCAGAGTACAGAGTACAGACAGATGCACAGATGCAAATCATACACAGATTTCTTGGTGTAAAACCATGTGAGTAGTGGGTGCAAGTGTCGAATACATTGACCTATTTATTAATCTATCTTGTTTGTCCGTCCAAAAAACCATCAATAAACTAAGCAATCAAGAGAGTCAAAAACCATTGCTTTCTTTCCCTCGGTAATCGTACATCAAGTAGGCAAAATCATATCTGTGAGTTGACAGGTAATTTTTCGTGAAATTAAGACTTCGTAACGACGTCAAACATTTGCTAAACACGCTTTCGTCACTTCCCTATATATTCAGGTTGACGAGTTGATTATTTCCGTTATTCAGTAAATGAATCCACACCCATCTTCTCCGTTTTATTTAAAGTATGTTTAGGTAGAAAAAACAAAGCTATTATATTGTATCCATCTCTTCACAAAATATCTTATACATTATATACATAGGTAATAATGTAGCTGCATTATCTACCACCACACCGCACGTTCACGCACTCTAGACTTAAATGCAAAAAAAGTTCTTTTTATACTTCTTTTGCTACCAAGTTATGTAAATGCATGCAATATAGGTAATTATTTGACTTTGCTTTGCAATAAGCAGCCTCTCTCTACTTTTCCTACCATCTATATTCTTCTCTATAAAACAAGCATGTATGCGGATGTATATCCTGAAAATAGAGAGATCTGCTGGAGAAAAAGAGAGAAGGAGTGAAAAGAAAAGGATAGAATTCTTGCCGACTGGTCGTTATTTATTGTTGCCCATTTCTGCTTTAATATCTTGGCCCGATACCAAGTTATGTAAATGCATGCAATATAGGTAATTATTTGACTTTGCTTTGCAATAAGCAGCCTCTCTCTACATTTCCTATGCCATATAGTAGCTACGCAAGCATGTATGCGGATGTATATCCTGAAAATAGAGAGATCTGTTGGAGAAAAAGAGAGAGAGAGAAGGAGTGAAAAGAAAAGGATAGAATTCTTGCCGACTGGTCGTTATTTATTGTTGCCCATTTCTGCTTTAATATCTTGGCCCGATTTTCCCTGCGCAAAATTGAATGGGATTTCCTTAAGTAATAATAATAACTCACCAAACTCAGTATAAATTTCAGCAAAGAATAAAAAAAGCTTTAGCATATACCTACATTACTACTATACATACATAATATATACATATTATATAACAAAGAGAAGGAAAAAGGAAGAACCCCTACTTGCGGCCTACTACTATCACAAATGTATATACACTTTTGTATGTATATATCTTTTCCAAGAAGTGCGCGTTCCGGGCTTGGTTTTTTTTTGCAAAAGAAAAAAAAAGTTTTTTTCTAGCTCCGAGCAAGCAATTCTGACTCCTCAACTTACTTTACTTTCCATTTTCCCATACAATATAAAAAAAAAGTGTAGGAGCAGAGTAAGTAGTAAATACGTAAAAATAGCTTTACATGAAAGGGGAAGGACGTGGCTACATGTTCACTGCCATTTCATTTCAAACGAAAAAGAAAAAAAAGCTTTTTCCTTTTTTGGAAATTAATGTAATTTAGATGTATTATAGAGCACACACACAGAGGCATTACAAGAGGCAGAATAAAGTTTAGTAGGGGAAGAAGCTGATGATATTTCTTTAACAATAACATACAGAGCAACAATAATGACATACTAACAAGTAGTATCACTGCCTAATAATGATCATGATGATGTTGATAATAATAGCAACACAAATAGCAATAAGCATAAAAGCACAACATATCATATTACATAATATATATAGCTTTACATGTATACTTGATATGCTTGTCTTTTTTTGTATATTATCTATTTGAACATTTTTTTTACAAGTCAAGAATATCTATATTATTTCTTGTGCTCCTCTTTTGCATAGATTCATTATCACCATCATCATCATCATCATCACAAGTAGGAGCAAAGTAGTTTAATGGAGGAGTACGCAAGCAGAGGAGAAGAAAAAGAGAAAAAATAGTCATAATCTCGATAAGCCCCAATTAGTGCAAACTACTGCTACCAATCTTGTTTTTATTTGGCTTTTTTTTCTAAAGAAAAAAAAACCGGTTCATTGTTCATGCGTATCATCATCATACGATAGAGAAAAAAAACATGGAATGTACATGTATTATGCAGTATTGTGTTTTGTAGCATATTATCAGAAGAAGAAGAAGAAAAAAAAAGATATAAAAGACAATCAGAGTAAGTGCTTGCACAAATACACACACAATAATATACAATAGTACAACAGCTCAACTTGCAATCAAAATTAGAACAAGATGGAATAATGGAGATGGAGGAGAAGAAGAAAGAAGAAAAAAAGGGATAATAATAGTCAAGTGGGAAAGAAAAACATGAACAAAAATTGGTAGTGGTATGGTGGTTGTAGTCAGTGGAAGGAAAAAAATATATAAAAAAAGGACAAAACTATTTTATTTTTTTATTTTTTTGTTACCCTTCTTCATTCTTTACTTTTTTTATTCACAAAAATAAAATAAAAAATAATCACAGTTCACCGTATCACTTAGTTTTTACAGACATAAAATGCAATTTTATGTGTTTTCCAGCATAAAATCATGATTATGCTTTGTCGTATGAGTGGTATAAGTTGGACGATGATGAGGATGTTGTTTTTTGTTCTTGTTGAGGATATGGTGGTTCTTGTTGGTTTGATGATGATGGTGCTACGCTGCTTTTTTTATTATTTTTCTACTCGTTTAACTAAAAAAAGTTAACTTTTCTATACAACTTGACTTGCATTTCTAATAAATGCATATAGTAGTACATGTTGTTGTACGTACATATTTTTACGGCAACCGGGGTATTATTATTTAAAATGCACTTGAACTTGCATCCCATCATCATCAAGTTCTTGTTGAGGATATGGTGGTTCTTGTTGGTTTGATGATGATGGTGCTACGCTGCTTTTTTTATTATTTTTCTACTCGTTTAACTAAAAAAAAGTTAACTTTTCTATATAACTTGACTTGCATTTCTAATAAATACATTGCATCATGCATATAGATAGTATAATACATGTTGTTGTACGTACATATTTTTTACGGCAACCGGGGTATTATTATTTAAAATGCACTTGAACTTGCATCCCATCATCATCATCATTGGTATTCGCATCTCTCCTTTTTTATCGCTTTACGCGCATTGAATTGAACATGCAAGTAAAAATGTGCTTGAGCAGCTTTTATTATGGAAAAAATCGTCAAGAAAAAAAGGTTGTGAATTTTTTTTACAAGAAAATAAAATGAAGTGTTACACAAAGTGTAAATACTTTTCCCCCCCTGTTTTTAACCTTTAAGACTTTTATGCACGGAATGTGTATGCGCTTCCACTTCAATCCAAGTAAAGTCCAATAATAATAATAATAATAATATGTGCTTTTTTAATATTGCAAACTAACAAACAAAGTTTAGTTACTGCTGCCGCAGATGACGATGATGTTGATGGGACAGAGTTGGAAATTCCAACTTGGAATATTGGAATAAAAAAAAATAACATGACAGCATGTTTTCTCATAAAGGTTTTTTTTACACAAAACCATGCATTGAAAATACGTTCTTTTTAAGACTAAACACAAGCCACGCACGCAGCACTCAAATTCATGCGGCTTGAACATCAATGCTCATGTGTGCTACATCCACCCACCCACAGCATATATATATTTATATACCAACTTGTAATCTTGTAAATATTCAAAGTGCATTCTACTTTACTGCTCACTTATTTTACTCACCACCGCTACTCACGTTCTCCAAGTTTGATAGTCACTTTTGCTTATTTTAAATGCAAGCAAGCACAAAAATGCTGTGTGTGTGCCACAATTGCAACCACCATGCCACTAAAGGGATGGATGATGGGAGACATGGGAAACTTTTCAAATTGCGTAAACATTTGTATGATCTGTTCATACGCAAGGCGAATCCCTTTATATTTTTTTACAATGTGCATCTCGTTTTCTCTGTACACATGCTGGAATGACAAAAGGGCATAAAAATTTTGGGAAGGAAGAAGAGAAAACATCAAAATGAATACTTCATGTCATGTTTTTTCTGGGGTCGTCCGGCGTATAAATGGGGAAAGTAAAAGACAAGTGGAGTAATATAACAAAACGCAGTGCAGAAGTACTTTGGAGAGGAATAAGAGCATTTTGGTTAGTTTACTTGCGTTTTTTTCCTTTTTTTAAGGCAACACTTGAGTATAGATGGACGGATTGAGGAACGTGTATTGAGTGGAGAATCGTTTTGTTTTGGAACATGCTCTTCCATTATATAAGCAATGCAGTGAAAGAAAATAGTTAATACTCTTCCAAATGGTTTGTTTATTATGTATTGAACAAGAAACTTGGTCGCCGAGTTTTATATACATTACATCTGCAGTTGATTAGATATTTTTTTAAATAATTATTTTATTTAACAAATGACTAGAAAACACCTCAAGAAAATTAATTTCAAACAGAAGTCTGATTTTTAAACGCTTTGAATATTATATTTTCTCTTAAACTTCATCAAAACATTATCAAAAAAAATCATTTTTAAGGAAACAATAAGACATAGATTATGGTCCTCTCTATACATGGTTGAATGTGGAAATCAAATAATTCTCAAGTTATTTTAAAAGATTTTGTTAAACTTATCGTTACAAGAGAGAGTTTTCACCACCTTCAACTTGTTAACAATGAGATTTTTATTGTGGTGCATTTGTATTAAAAAAATATATAAAAAAGTGGTAATCCTTTTTGAAAATGACGTTTTGTGAATCCAATTGAATTTTCTTCATTGTGTACAAATAAGTAAAAGCTTATCCACTAAAATAATAAACGTCCTGAACTATTCTACTATGCCTTTATTTGGAACAATGCTTTAACAAATGCAACACGATCGCATTCACGATCGCATTCTGTGTGACTTTGTGTTTACACACGCATTTGTTCAGGGGAATACTGACTCTCTCTATTCTCTCATTCTTTTGTATGAATTGATTAAGTGATGGGATGCAGGGAAAGCATTTTTCGATTTCCCTAGTGTCTTTCCCATCACGACGATTGTGTGAGAAAAATGAACCCAAACCTTGTCCAAAAACACACAAAAAACATTTTCTTCTTTATTTTTTCTAACAAGTCAACTTTGGAAAAATCTTTTAGCAAGCGCGTGGTGATATTATTTGGGATGATCATCGACGTGTCAAGTTTTTTTCAGCAGACTTTCAGTATATCTCATCATATTCTTTGGAGACATGTTATTAAATTACTGAAAATAGAAAAGAAGGTTTGCTGGAAGGGATGAAGAAGCATGTGGTGTTTGCTAGCTTACATAACAATATAAACTCATCATCACAAATGCAGGTGGTGGTGGATAAAAGAAAAAAAAATATTGTACAAATCTTTTAACACGTGTAGTAGGTATACATGTTATATTGTATGTGTATCATGTATGTAATGTTGTGAAACTTTGTAAATTCAAAGGAATAAAATAAGAGGGGACTCTCTGTTCAGAAGAAAAGAAGCTAACAATTCACAACAACAATTTAAGAAAGTAAAAAAATCGTAAAATTGTTTTTGTGCATGAATCCAATATATAAAGTCTCATCTTGTGTTTTTCTTCTTCATCTTCACCTTCTTTAAAACAGAGTTGTGGCTATGGTGGGAGACACACAGCGTATTTAATATATTATTACTTATTTTTAGGTGGTGGATAGAAGAAAATATATATTTTTATTGTACAAATCTTTTAACACGTGTAGTAGGTATACATGTTATATTGTATGTATCATGCATGTAATGTTGTGAAACTTTCTAAATTCAAAGGAATAAAATAAGAGGGGACTCTCTTGTGTTTAGAAAAAGAAAAGAAGTTAACAATTCACAATAACAATTTAAGAAAGTAAAAAAATCGTAAAATTATTTTTGTGCATGAATCCAATATATAAAGTCTCATCTTGTGTTTTTCTTCTTCATCTTCACCTTCTTCTTTAAAACAGAGTTGTGGCTATGGTGGGAGACACACAGCTTGTTTAATATATTATTACTTATTTTTCTTGTCACACCACCACCACTACCACTGGCACCGCACGAGCCAAATGAAACACAAGCTGCAATATGGTTTTATGCGCATTTACAAAGGAAGAAAGCATTTTCCAGAAATGAGTTTTGTGTGGATTTCAGACTTGACATTCGTTTATATATAGACCACGCCTTTTATATCTTATATATACAAAGACTACTGACTTTAGTAATAATGGAAATGAATTTAAAAAAAAGAAAACACACACAATTCTTCTTCCCTTTCTTTCTCTCTCTCTCTCTCTGTTTCGTCATTATAAAAAATTGAGTTTGGTATCCTGCTGTTTTAATCTAATCGCGAGTAAGATTGTCACTTTGTTATTCCATGTGACAATTACACACGGCGTTTCTTTCCAAAGCATCCTTTCCTCACTCTCTCTCTATTTTATACTCATTTTCCTTCTTTTTTTATTTGACTAAGCAAAAACTGTTTGTGATTCATATTCCAAATAGAGAAACAGTGAAGAAACGTGAAGCTGCGAATAAGAAGATGTGGAGAGATGAATGTAGACTAGATTTTACGAAAGTTTATAGTGTTTACTATACATATTATGGAGCAATATAGGTGATTGGAGATGAAGGAGAAAAATGAACATGGAACACTTGGCACAGCTTGCCGTTTGTCACAAGCAAAGCGCAGAAAAAGGAGTAATTTATTTCATTTCATAATAATTATGTTGGATTGAGTACACTTGCTTTGAATTTTCATTAGTGTCTCCCATTTTATTGCAAAGTTTTTAAGAAAGAAATGTCTAATGTTAACAATCAGTTAGAAGATGAGCAAATTTTGTATAATTATTGACGACTTTATGAATGAAAACCAAAGTATTAAAACTTTGCTGCTGTTCAATGCCGTTATGAAATAATTAAGAAGATGAAAGTCCAACATATCCGTAGGTTGATAGGTTGTCGTCTATTAATGTAGCGTAAATATGATGCATTGTAGTTGCAGGTTGCAGTAGACATTTATGGATGGACAGTGATTTGTACGTGAGAAATATATATGATGTGATAAAATATGATAAATAAAACACAAATGGAAATAAGAGCAAAAATACAAGAAGCCTTTCCATAAAACGAAACTTTGAGATGCTTTTCGATGTTTACCATGCCAGTTTAGTGGGAATTTCCTTATATTGCTAAATTGTATTGGATGTCTTCATATGCAATATACATATCATCACATCACTCCATCACATCTTACGGAACTTAACACCACACCACATACATATGGCGTGGTTGCAATGTTTTATCTAGTTTTCCTCCCATGCATCAACTCAAGTTATTGTACCTAAGTATTTACTTACATAAATAGGATTTTTCTCTCGTCTACTCATCATCATATATATATATTAAGTATTAAATGGAAAAAGGATTATGTACAAAGCGGGCATAAATCCTTGATTTTTAGAACAGTGGTCAAAAAGGAGCAAGTCGTGTGGTTTTTCATTCGCTTTGCTCAAAATTTAAGCCCTTTTACATATTCCCATGCATTAGTAATACAGTATACTTAACTTTGCATGGTGGTTTGAGTTTCATTCAGGATTTAAAATATATTATATACAGAGATAATGCGTAAACTTACACGTGATCAAGATCCTGTGAATTGATACGGAAAGTGATACAATAAAATGGTTGGTTATCATACCAAAGAGAACAAGCTACAATAACAAAAAAAATATCATCTTTGCAAGTCCACATGTTCTTTTACCCTGAAACTCTACCGTGTAATCTTTGAAAGTTTTGTCTTTTTTTATCTGCAGTTAAAATCATATCCACACTCCACACCATCGCGTTTTGCTTAATCTCACTTTATTAAGCGCTGTCGCTTGTCACCCCTTTCGTTTACCGCCGCCGCACTCGCACTAAAATCATTTACTCCAGCCACAATAAATTTTGAGCATTCTCTCTGAGAACTGAGCTCGGCTTTTGTTAATACACGTGTGTTTATATAACATGCAAGCAGCAATAGCAGTGTGCTCTGTTATTTGTGTAAATAGTACAAACCAGCAACTACTGACATTGTTGACCCTCCCCATCGTCGTTGTTGAATGAATGAACATATGTACCCTGCCGGTAGTATGTCGGCCGGGCTCTTTTGTGATTCTATTTATTTAAAATCCTTGCTGACAAGCTGCTTCTTCTTTTGCATACACAATGATTATTCTTTTTTCTATTATGTCACGAGCTACAAAGAATTACTATTACTGCTGCATGGAGAGAGTCCTCCTTCTTCTCAAAAAGAAAGGAGATTATTTAAAATATATATATATTTATATGGCACCAAATGTTCAATACATTTCACTCCCGTTCTTTCCCACTTTCACATCAAAAACCAAAATGATTGCGCATTGCATAACATTGAATAAATATGTATATAGCTTGGGCACTACTGCCACTATACTCTTTGTACTGCACAGCTAAAAACTGGAACTTTCCGCTGATGGAAGTTATTTATGGGAATTAATATGAATAAATTAATTGAGTTTACATGCATAAATTTAGTGTTGATGTTACTTCACCACTTTCCAGTCATAACCCTGCCCACAAAATTCGTGGAAGACGCTATGCAATATATACCACATTTCCACAAACACACACACACACACACACACACACACACACACAAATATGTGCTGTAATACGCGTATTTGTACAGTGTGTGTGCAAGAAAACACAGAGAATTGGAAAATCGAGCTACAAAATTATGTGTTTTCTTCATATATTCATTTTTTCGTTGTATAGTATACCTACCTCCATGTGGATATTCTTGCACAAAATTTTCATCTAAACTTTTATGCGTCGAAATTTTACGATATTTTTTTTGTGGGAAATATTAGGACATAAACGTTCCATGTCTATGAGAACCACTACCACCACCACCTCCACACACCGTCGTCACCACTTGCACTAAAAAAGGAACAAAAAATAACCTACAAGTTTACAGAGCAGTTTTAAAAATCATATAGATGGTCGCCTGCTTTAATAGCTATAGTCATTATACATGGTAAACTAAAAAAAACTATTGCGTAAACCGCACAGTAAACATATATATACCTATTATACAAAAATCACCTACACCAGAGCATAGAGAGCTGCACCACGTGTTCCCCAAAAAAAATTCTTTCTTCCTTCAACCCATAATAATAATAATACAAGAGAATGGAAGAGAGAAAAGAGCGACAAAGGAGAGGAAACCAGGCAGGAGCAACGTCATAAATTATGGTATGGACTTCATATTACTTCCACTCGAGTTGAGGTGCTATTCTGGTTGTTATCATCATCAGTGGGAAAGATGTTATATATGTATGTGTGTGTGGTGGTGATTCAAGGGAAAGGAGAAGGCATCATCAACCAACAGCATACCTAATAGTAGCATTACGCAAAAGAGAGCAAGTGGAGTTTTTGGGAAGGAGAGAGAGAAAGAGGCACTCTAGCAGTCAAAGTCAAGAAGGCATTCCAGATTAAATTAAAACAGGAGAGAAGAGAGGAAGTGAGCAGCATGAATGAATTCATGAGAGTAGAGAGAGAGAGTATCAAGCAGAGAGCAGCAGTAGTAGTACTCGTTTCACTATTTTTTTGTGTGTTTGTTCCATCCAAAAAAAAAGTTTATATAGCTACCTATAAATATTTTTATATGTATACTTTTGTGTACATAAATATATATGGTTATTATTACAGGGAACAAGCAAAAAGAGAGGTAGCCAAGTAGTGGTAATGAAGTCATCTACTCAGAAAATATGCCGCTGTTAAATAAAAAAAATAGTATCAAACAGTCTAACAAGTATAAAAAACACACACTGAGAGAGATGTGCTTACGCCATCACAGGAGGAGAGCCCACATACTGTCCATGCACCTCATAATATAATACACCCATATCACACGTGAATGAACCTCGTTGAATAAGCAATTTAAAGGATACTTGACTTGTTATGGAGTAGAGCAGCGAGCGAGCGAAAAAAACTACCTTGAGTAAAAAGGTTGCCAAAAAAAGGTCTGATGAAAGTTTTGTTGCAATTTTTCAACCGAAAATTTCTGTTTCATGTGACATTAGCAAGAAAGAAGGAAGAATATGAGAGAGAAAAGGTTGTATGCTGAGTTAAGGGAAAGAGAGAGAAAGAAGTGAAAGAAACGGAAGTTGTAAGGCAAAATGAGATGAGAGGAGGTGAAAAGAGAAAGAGAAAAAAGAGTCAAAGTAAAAAAAACTATCAACTTTTTCTTTAATAAATACGTAACGTTATACAAGGAGAGAGAGAGATGGTGAACATTGTATAATATACTTTGTAGTAAATATGTACATGCACTTTCGAAACCTTTTGTATTCATCGTTTGTGCGTGTTATTATTTGTACATTACTGAATTATCAAACAAAAATAGTCTAAGTCTTTTATTCCTTGTCCTTCTGCTGAAGATGACGCACTACTTGTCATTGAACTTGTTTTATATAACGCAATTGATGAAAACTTTAATGTATAGATTTGCATTTACATTTTGCTAAAAGGCCACCATACAAATAAAATATAAAACAAAATCTAGCCTTGTATGTCAGCACGATATAGTCACATTTTTTACTTTTTCATCTTCTCCTCTGCTTCTCTCGATTGTTGCGGAACCTGGAGAAAAAAGTATCAACTCACGTCGTTCTCTCTCTCTTCTTTTTCTTCTTATTTTCAATAGATTTTTGTTTTGGCAAAGTGACTTTTTGTTTCATTTGCTGTATTTTTTGCAGCCTCAGGAAAATATAAACATATGCATATAAAAATACATAGCTAAATAAATACTACTGCCATTTAACTTTTTTTCCTTTTATAATTTTTTTCTCTATTAAAAATGCAAGTAATCTTGTACCGTTTTGCTTATAAACAGTTGTACAAACAACACTGCTTATACTCTTCCAACAACATAAATGGTTTACATGTACAACTTTTTATCAGTTTTCCAGATTTGTAGCAAGCGGGTAAAAACGGAGGAAGAGGAGAGAAAAGTTTTTTGGCTTAGTTTTTTTTTCAATGAGTTGAGCAGCTCATCCTCAACTCTAATATTGCTACAGGACATGAGAGTTTAATAGTCACTTTTTGACTTTTTCCCTCTTCTGCAAAGACAAGACATTTGTGCAAATGTATACACTTTGAAAAACAAGTTTTTATACATACCATTTCCTACTTCATATTATTATATAAAAACACTTGTTATCCAATCTTTTGCTCGCTATATACTTTTTTTTATAAAGCTCACCGGAACAAAAAAATAAAATGGCTTATTTTCTAAATATAAGTTTTACCCTGACTCATCTGCTTTCAGACTTGAGAGGATAGTCAAAAAAAGAAGAAGTTTTCAGATTTTGACTAAAAACTGAGTGGATGTGCGCGACAATACTACATGGTTGGCTTGTACCTCACTGCTGTTGCCATTTTACTACAACACGCACAAAGTTGGCACATGGTGTGTGTAGTAGAGTCGTAGTGGAGTGGAGTAGAGCAGCAGCAACATCAGGGAATAAAAAGTTATTTTTCATTTAAAGCAAAAATATCAAAATTCCTGACATGATTTAAAGACATGGGATTTGGTTGCAAGGATTATCATTATTTTTTGTTGAATATGTCATAAAATTAAACCAATTTTTTGTAGGAATCTTCTGCATCCTAAAAGTAATCAAGAGTTTTTGAGTGGGTTAAGTGGCAGTGGGGATATAGGAGCCAAAAAATAAATCCAAAAGTTAACAGAGAATTTCATTTACAAGGCAATCAAAAATGTGGGCTAATGTGAGATTCGTATCACACAGCCAAAATGGTTTTCTTATTGAATTCATGGCTAACTTTTGTAGTTTTGTAGTAATCATTATTAGATGGGAATGAAACTCGGAGAGTTTTGGTTGTTTACTTTATTTACTTTTTTTGGTACACGTTGTGCTATAAAAAACTTTTTTTGTCTGACAGTTGGAAGCTCTACGTGGCGATGGGATTTTTATGGCATCCTTCCGCTTCCGCAACACTTTTTTGATGATAATGTACTTTTGAATTGACAGTGGGGATATAGGAGCCAAAAAATAAATCCAAAAGTTAACAGAGAATTTCATTTACAAGGCAATCAAAAATGTGGGCTAATGTGAGATTCGTATCACACAGCCAAAATGGGTTTCTTATTGAATTCATGGCTAACTTTTGTAGTTTAGTAGTAATCATTATTAGATGGGAATGAAACTCGGAGGGTTTTGGTTGTTTACTTTATTTACTTTTTTTGTGCACGTTGTGCTATAAAAAAAACTTTTTTGTCTGACAGTTGGAAGCTCTACGTGGCGATGGGATTTTTATGGCATCCTTCCGCTTCCGCAACACTTTTTTGATGATAATGTAATTTTGAATGGATACATTAAATGCATCTCCTTGTATACATACAGAGTTTGGAGCCAAACATGTCATTCGCCAAACTTAGATTACAATAAATATGTGTATTTACTACACACACCTTTAATTTCTCCTTCTGAAATCTAACTACATTAGAAAATGTATGTCTTTTTTGCCAACCTGCTTCAATTTTACACTGTTTTACAATCAAATCAAGAAGTATTCTCTTTGTATTCTCCGGATCGCGGACACGTTTCCTTTTCTCCTTGAATCTCACTTTCCCTTTTTCTCTTTGAATCCCATTTTCCCTTTTTCAATCTGTACAACCACACCAGAGTTAAAATAAACAACCCTCATATTATATTGCCGTTTAAATGTGAAAGGGCACAAGCTTCCCGGATTTTTTTGTAGTGACCACTGTGTTTATCCTTGTTAGTCAAGTATTTATTGATACAATAGAGAATATATAGTAAGTAGGTGTATTCACAATGTTCCTTTCCATTCCACTTACATTTTTCCTTTTTTTCTTTTCTCCACTAAAAAAATGCTGCTCTGATCTGAAGTGCGTACCAAAGCAGAAAAAAGTCTGTTAAGCATTTTTTATACCAACACCACCGCCGTTGTATGTGCCAAGCATATAATATCTTTTGCCTGTGTGTGTGTGAGTCGATGGATTGCCATTTTCAAGGTAGAAAGGAAATAATATAGACGGAAAACGTAAAGCATCATCAAAGCTTTCTCTATTTTATTTTCTGAGTAAAAGTGGAACAAGTACAACATTGAGTCTAACAAAAACAGGACCACTCCATTAGTGCGTCAAGTCATGTCTGAAGAGAAAATCAAAGTTTTATATCTTTTTTTTTGCCATGCTGCCATTATTCTCTTTTGTTGCCATTTATCTACGGCTGCTACTACTGATGGTGTAATGTTTCAATGTTGGATATTTTTCTCTTTGAGTTCAACGTGTAGTTCTATTTATATTTGCACACTGCCCTTGTTTTGGAATTTATATATTCCTTATGAATTGAATGATATTTACACCCAATAAATGCAGCGGCCGTACAAAAATGAAAAGTTTAAGAGAAAAATGTGCTGGTGGCGGTGTTGGTGGACGGTGGTAGAACAACAATAGCAATGTGTGTGAAAGGGTTAAAAAGGTACTGGTACTCTGTTAGTTCATGCTTCAAGTGTTTTTATTGGTAGACTATATATAGTGCATACTATATATGCGGCTATTTAAATTTATAATATTACCTATATAAGGGATATTTATTGAATTGTATAAAAAAATTTGCAAAATTTCATGAAAACTGTATTAAAAAACATGAGCAAAGATGTCATATATAAATATTTTTTTGCTTTGTAAACTTCCCAAAACGTTAAATTTTATAAATTTATTTTTTTAATGATAGTTAGGACGACGTAATTTTTTTATTTTATAACTTCACAGTTTTAGAGCTGCATTAGGTCGATGAATGTGCGAAGTTGGACTGAGATTTTAATAGCCAAATGGAGATTTAAATGAATTCGATTTGATTTGTGAGTATCTATACGGCTGCCGTTAAAGCTCCCAACATCAAACAACAGCAAAACTCGCCAGATCAATATTTGCTTATGCTAAATATCTACTGCAGGACCAGAGAGCAAAGAAAATGATCACGCTGTATACGTAAATACATCACATCCAATTTACAATAGATCGTAGCAGAGTTTTGTTTTAAAGTGATAAAAGTTGTTGGGTTGCTATTCAAATAATAGGTTTTACACCAAATGCCAGTCAAAGTCAACTGATCCAATGTCGACAAGCCAAATATAATGATCGGATGGTAATGATAAAAGTAACAAAACACAGCAAACATACATATTATCCAGCATCTAGTGCATTATTGAGGTGTCTGTCATCATCCAACTTATAAACATGCATGAATGTACATTTTGTAATCATCACATCATCATCACCACTCGTTTTGATTTTAGTTGGTGACTTTTTAGCAGCAGCATTCATTTCATCTTACTGGTAGCCCTAAAGCATCATCATCAAATACAAAACATCATTATTGTGTAGTGTTGTGTGTGCACACCAAAGATACCATGNTCATACAATTGTATTGATTCCAAGCACATGAGATGAAGGAGAAAAGGAACGCGAAATACAGCAACAGCCTAATTCAATTCACTTTTGTTCTCACTTAAACTCCCTCTGGTATGGAGTATGGACTGGTCGCTCGTTTGTACGGACGTTGTTGCTGGTGAAGTTGAAGGCTTTTATTGTCTTGTCAGTAAAGTTGCGTTTTGAATTGATACTGCAAACGCATGTATTTATATGTATGTACGCACGCGTTTCATTGTATAGCTGGATGTTGAACTAACGATGTGTACAAGTGTAGCAAATGAGAAGACACAAGAATGGAAATGAAGAGACGATTATTGTAAAGTAGCAATAGCTGTAGTAGTGTGAGTGTGTGTGGAAATGATAATGATGGTGTGGTGGTAATGAAAGTTGCGAGATAAATGAATTTAGAGAGACAGCAATGCAGTCTGTGAACAAAAGTGATTAAAGTATGTGTATAGCAGGTTGTTGTAGCTAACAATACAGCTTAGAGTTGACTTTAGAATGGAAATAATTAATAGGGAGAGAGATATGAGAGTCTAGAAATATTTTGTTGCAGGACACATCATCATCAGCATACACACTTTTTGCTTCTATTTTGTTGTAAGGAGGATTGAGAATGGTGGGGATGCATGATGATGATAGATGTGCCTCGTTTTGGCCTGTCGTTAATTTCCTTGTGAAGTGAGCATTGATGATTTGCTGACTGTTTGGCAGTGCGTTAATTAATTTCCTAGACAATGCATATTAAAAGCTGCTTCATCATCATGGACGATCGCGTAAGAAAAGATACAAAGAGGTATATAATATGTAAGTATAAAACGCAAAAAGGGATGCGGGTGATTCAATAATTGAGTACTTGAAATTTTGTTTCATTAGTTTGGTAAAGTGTCATATAGTTACGTATAGTATAAATATAAATATCTATCGTGCATTATTCAGGAATCCGATTGGATTCTCATTTTTGTTTATGTTAACTTCCTATATTAATTTTTTTATCAAATGCCTCTTTGCGAAGATATGAAGATGTGATGAATTTCGACGGGTGATTTGAATGCTGAATAACGTCTAAAGTTTAGAGTCTAAACTATAGCCCCTATTGATAATGTAATCAAGTCAATGTTATCTCCACCCACGCACATATTTACATGCGAAATGTTTTACAAATCTGAAACCTTTATTGCGTACCCTGTTTACATTTTTTACGTAGTTATAGTACAATATTGATCATGTACGTAGCATAAGAAGAATAAGAAAAACGAGTACCTAGCCCGTTTTAGCATTGTGTATGTTTATCTTTTTTCTGCGTCTGGGAAAGAATACAAAATCTTCTAGGGTTCTCTGAATATATAGCCCCTGTATTTATATATAACTCACTCTCAAGTCCTAAGAAATAGCCAAACATGTTTATTTTTCTTTTCTCTTCCTCTCTTCTTTTGTCTTTTTTTTCTCTTGGTCTACGGTTCCTCACAGAGTTTCTGAATTAGTTGTGCACAGCACTCTTTCAGATTGGAGTAAAATGGGCTCTTGAAAAAGCTTTCTCTCCAGGAGCCGGAAGACTTTGTCCTTCTTTTAAAAAACAGAAAAGAGATTTGACGCTGTTTCTCTACATGAGAGACTACAGAGCAGCAAAAGAGAAAAGGAGAGCCCATCACTATACTCCTGCTACCACCAGGTCGGAATTTGAACTATTATACAGAAAAGAAGGAAGAGTGAAATGGTAACAAAAGTAATGGGGGCACACTCACTACTCTATACTACTCCTACACTATCCACACAGTAAAAGTGTCTTCTTTGTGGGGGCATTTTTTTGTTTCTCCAGTTCACAGAGAAGGCATTAAGTTTATAGGTACTACCATACATACTTTATTCCCTTAACTAAAAATATATATGCCCCTGACACCATGTCTTTGCTGCCATCGACTAAAAGAAAAGGAGTAGAATAGTAGTTTGTTGTAAAAGTTCAAGCTGTTTTCACCACTCAAAAAAATATCTAGAAAAAAAGGACTCAAGTTCCGTTACACACACACAAATGTACATTATATATTTAGATATTATATTATGTGTGCTTGCCAAACATGTCCCTTTTCTTCTTCTTCTTCTTCTTCTTGCTACTCGCCTAATGCTGCTGCTGTTACTTTTTACATTGTCACCCTGTAAAAGCAGGAAACTAGAGAGAAAAGTGGAAATAAAAGAATTTTAAACAAAAAAATATATATACCTGCACCTACATCATAGGTACATATATATCACTCTATTCTATACTTGTACAACATTACAGGACTGAAATGCTTTCACATCTTCAACGTAAGATACGTAAAACTAGAGTTTATGTTATATTGGCGGCGTCGTGCATATGCACATTTATATCAACAACCAGCAAATCGGCAAGCTTTTTTTCATGATTTAGGATTCTAAATTTAGTGAATGAAAAGTTGTATGAAAATTGGAGGAGTCAGCTGCTGTTACAAACGACGAGGACAAGGACAACCAGAGAGACATATATAACATAATATACAAGATTACAGCAAAATGAGTTGATGAAAAGACTTTTTCTCTACTTGTTTGAATACTTTGCATGTAACTTGTACTACGACTACTACTACCACCACCCAGCATTCCTTTTATATTTTTTGTACTACTACAACTCTTGTTTGCTTACATATACCTAAATATACAACCAACTTGAAATGAAAATTGTTGCCGCACACACACTGCTCTCACTCCTCTTCTCTCTATTTTTTGCTCTCTCTCTCTCTGTGCTCTTCTATTCACTTTTTTCTCTGTATTCTTTCTTTTTCTTGTTTAAATAATTTCTGTCGCTTCTGCCGAGTTGTGTTTGAGTAGTCAAACGACAATGTTAAAATATATATATACCTAAATAAAAAATACTACTCATGTTACTCTGCTGCTCTACTGCGTATTCCCATTTTCCTCAGAGTCAGAGTTGACGCCGCCGACAAGTCAGCACTGTTTGCAAAAGGTTGGTGACATGAAACACTTAACTGCTTTCTCTCTCTCTCTCTCCCTTTATCATGGTTATTTTTTTATTTTGCAGCAGTGCAATCCATTCCATCCAAGTTTCTTTCTTGGGTCGGTCCCTTTACAGCAATGAGAAACACAATAATAACGGCTACAAAGACAACTACACAGCTATACTGTACGGAAGTCATGTTTTTAACTTTTACGTTTCCGCCTCTCTCTCTCTCTTTCACTTCTTCTTCTTCCTACTATAATAATAATAAAAATAAAAATTACTGAAAACACTTGACAATTTACGATAGCTTATGTTTTGTTTGTTTGTGCTTGCGTCAACTCATATTAAACAAATACCTAAATGCAGAGAGATACTTTCAAGTTATTTGGGCCTTGATTGCAGTTCACCGTAAAATAGTAGCTTGAAAATTTACTTTGATCATTTACAAGCACATGGTACGCACGAATAACCTGGGAATATGACACCATATCATATA
>JAITYZ010001152.1:0-13004 GCA_027744595.1 Paronellides praefectus
TCTCCCACCAGTTACATAATATTATGCATTTACATATATGATGTAGTAAAAGAATTACTACAACTAGACACGAATTTATTAATTAGAAATGGAACATAGTGGAGTTTGTTTGTGTTTGTATAGTAGTTTTATGCATAACGTGCATACAATTTCGAGAGCGACCTTGACAGTTTAACTATTATTGCATTAAATTAGTACATTTTCTCTTTTTCTTTTCTCCACAACGCAACTCCTTTTTTATCAATTCATTTTGGAATTTTCCAAGTTTTAACCAATTTCTTGAACAAAACTTACATTACTTATAACTTAAATTACATAGCTGTATGCTGATTATGGAGTTAATGAGTGACATATTATAAACTGATGATGATGAGCTTCTCTTCCTCCAACGATCATTACAATCGTAACAATCCAGCCTGAAGTAAATTAACGCAATTTGTATGAAATTGAGAAAATTAAAAAATAACAACGCTGTCTAAAAAATTCTTAATCGGTTTGCGGTATCACTGTGTGCTCATGTTAGATACGTACAAATATGTCTTCTAGTCGTGGTAATAATATGAGTAGAGAGAGAGAGCAGTGCCATGAGCTGAAATCGTGTCGTGAACGGTCAGCATCCAATTTAAATGGGTGCAAGCTTTTTTTGGTAAAAATCTCATAAAATTTTCTCCCATCAAAAGTGTTTGAAACTTTGCACAAAAGACGCCTGCAAGTTTCATTTTAAAACTTTTTTAAAGTCACACAAAACTTGTCTCTAAAGCTATCTACTCATTTCCCAAACACTTTCTTCACCTTTTTTTGTATACAAAACTCGGAGTAATATAACTCAGCCAACTGATAATAATAAAAAGAGCAGCAGCAGCAGTTGCTACTCATCCATGTGTAAAAAAGGTAGGTATTTAATATTATGAAAAATATGTTTGCCACACCCACATAACCACAACTGTATCGTCTTCCTTTATAGTCCTTTTCATAAGTCCCTGTTTCCCTATTCCCTATATTACTATTCTGTCAAGGGCTTTTGCTCGTTAGCCAGTTTTATTACTTGAGATATTCTTCCATCATCCTTTTTTAGTACTTGTCTTCTTTTTCAGGCTTGAGTAAAATAATAAGTAGAATCCTATAAAAAAAAAGGTAATATAACCTCGCATTGGATTGCTTATTTTTATGGTGCTTGTTGTATGCTCGCTCAACCGTTTTGAGGTCTAAATCCTAATTTCATTATCATAACATCACCTCTTATTACTTTTAAGAGTCACCCATAATATTTTTCAAGTTATTATTGAGATAGACGGTTGTTATTATAAGCAAGAGTGTGCTTCTCTATTTATCTTCTATAAAATTATTACAACACAACAGCTATACAAACAACACTTCTATGTTCAATGTTGTATGTATATATATTATGCCAACTCAAGAGAGAGCTTTAGTTTTTTATGAACAGTTGTTATAGCTGATGCGTGAGAAGAAGAAAAAGAGTATACACAACTTTTCCTTATTATTATTATTTTTTACCATTTTCCCATTTAAACAATATTAGTCATAACCAGGCTCACAGCTGGTGTTGATTAGCTGTTACTCTAACCATTATTATTTCTCTCATTTTTTTCTCTTGTTCTCTTTCCCATTTTGCAATTTTCTTTCTTCGGTTTTTTTTCTAGGCTAGCAGCAGCAAAGTGTGCAATGTTTGGTCATTTTTGTTGCTCGTTCAACTTTGCATACTATTATTGCTCGAGTTGAATGAGTGGTGAGTGTTGGCGTCGGTGGTGCTTTGGAAAAAGAAAGTATGAAAAATTTGTTATCGTTCTTGGCCATCAGCGTCATTATCAGCATCGTATATAATGCTCTTTTATGTCTAGAGAGACCAAGAAACAAGCCAGTATGTAACCAGCAGCAGTAAAAAGAAATTTTTAGCTTGTGTTTTAAGGGTCGGGTAACACAAAATAAATACTATGTACATAGCTACTTACACTACACTTATTATTACGCTGGGAGGTGGCTAAGCCTTGTGTGTATGTAAAAAAATGTGAGAGAGAAAACGCCCTTTGTTCCAGTCATCATAATCATCAGCGAAAACACTAGGCTTCTCTTAAACAAGAAAAAATATAGGCATACATATAGCTATTATTATATGTACCCATATACCTTCCATTTACTACATATAACACCAATTTTATATGCTTTTCTAAAGACCTTTTTGATTATAGTTTTTTGTGTTTTTTTATCATGATAACACGTTGGGTTGTACACAAAACAAGGAAACCAGAAATTATGCTCCGAAAGGAGGAATAAGAGTGCAATTTACGTTTGACCAATGTGAACATTTTTTAAAAAGCTTGCTTGTTATTATTATTTTTTTCTTTCTTTTTTTTACAACTTTCAAGTCTTTTTAGCTTTGAGCTAACACTTTAGTTAGAAAAACACAAACTGTAAGAAATTCTTGAAAAGTTTTTTGTCCTCTGCTTTCACTTTTGGACTGCAAGGATCACCTTTCTATTGAAACAAGAATACTAACAAAGAGTATAGCCCACACAGGGATTCATATTCTTTTCCAGCTTCTGATCTTTCAGAAAACATTAAAGCTTTCTACTCTTCTTTCTTTTCACAACTTGAAGCTATCTTTACCGTCTGAAAGGGAAGCGCTTAATATATCCTTATGAAAAGAGGAAACCGCCATTACGCACGTTGGAGGCATGATATGCAGTAAAAATGTGTATTGGAAAAACTACTTAAAGGCTTCCGGGAAGTTGCCGTTTCCCGTTGGCTTAAAAAAAGTAAAAAAAGAGACAAAGTTTAAATGAAAAGAGAGGAATACGAAGAATTCTCGTGGGTAAAATGAGATATCGAAACTAAACAAATACTGAAGCCTAGGCGGATGATTATTTCAATGAAATTGAAACAATCGGTAATGTAATTCCAAAAACTATATATTTTGGCTTGGGTGTGTGACATTTTGGGTTTTTCCGAAGGGATGATGGAACACAATACTATACCTATATCCCTAATTACAGCAGTCAAACACATCCGGTTTAAGCGACCAACCACAATGAAGTATTGTGTACATGTAGGCAATTTACAAAGTCACAGAGAGAACATGGTAGTTTATGTGTGCAGGTATATCACTACTGCACTCCAAGAGGTAGATTTTTAAATAGACTTTTTGCAACATTTTGTTGGCTGGTTTCATTTTCCCTAAAAAAAGAGTGTCACTCTTGTATAGCGTTGTTGACTCGCTGGGAAATGCGACGACCAAGATTTAATGAATATTCGTTCTGCCAATTTATCTGCAGGCGCATTGCTAAAAACCTATTTTGATGCAAACTTGACTTGTGATTGCTATGCATGCAATTATTGGTTCTCTTTACGTCACAGTTCCAATTGACTTATACTTTGCGTTTAAGAGACACAAAAGTGACTAGCGAAAAGAAAGAAAAAAACATGAAGGAAAGGAATCTATTTCGCCTCGAACAAATAAAGAATTTTGGCCAGAGGGAGAAATGGGAGCGAGTTCACAGGGAGAAAAAGTCGCATTCTCGAAATCTACGTGTAAATATAATCAAATCGAAAATAGCTAACCAAACACACAGCGAAAGCTGCAGCAGCAGAAATGTAAAAAAATACTGTATAAACGAGTGAAAAGTTAACACTGTTGTCTTTAGATCTCCATCCACTTATTATTTGTCCCCTACATTCAATGATTTCCCTTTGTACTCAAGTGGAGTATTCGCCCCTCTACATTATCTGAACATCCTAATTTTACAAATCGATTGAGAGAGGTGAAAGCGATCGAATGGCGAAAATTCAACAATCAATAAGTTACCTACACCACCGGTATGTGTGCAGAATAGTGGAATGTAACGAGAAAAAATATAGCACATTTTCCAACATAAAATGTGAAAAAAAAGCTAACCACGTCTTTTCGAGAGAGAGCGAGACACATATACCTATGTAGGCTGCTGTCAGCCACGTACAACATAGGATTTTGATCAGACAGGCAATAATAAGAAAGGAAACTTGTTCTTTCTTGTTATTGGGACACAAATTCAGTCCATGTCAACCTTATAAACTTTTTCTATATAATATACTGCAGGATTTCATACAGCGGACGTATATTACCAGTCCGTGTCATTAGTCATACCTTCAAAATCGTCATAATCCTTTCTCTCTATCTCTGCTATCTCTCGTAATTGAAGTCATGTCAGTTTGTTGGAAGGAAAATTTATAGCTATACGAATACTGTGATGAAGGACGACTATAAAGAAAAAATTGTGGTGTTTGGTGTTTGACTGTGTGAAATAAAATGGAAACATTTTTATTTATTTTTCGGTGCTTATGTATATTTGTAAAACGTATTTACATAGGTTTGTAGGTATGTATATGGGCACATTGTCACTAGATATTACCACATCCTGTGATGGCTGATACCGATACCAAACAGAAAATGGCAAACAAGTTTGTAGCATTGTTGTAGTGTGTGGAAGTACATTA
Source organism: Paronellides praefectus (assembly GCA_027744595.1). NCBI lineage: Eukaryota > Metazoa > Arthropoda > Collembola > Entomobryomorpha > Paronellidae > Paronellides > Paronellides praefectus. The sequence continues at coordinate 4,489 of JAITYZ010001152.1, forward strand.
ATGGATACAAACAAACGTATCACTTTGTGTGGCATATCGCACTTGTCAACCATGCAGTCATGATGATGATGATGATATTAGATGGATTTTTATGTAGGATCGTCTGTGATGATGTTTTTTGACAAAGGAAGACCAATAAAGATTGCACGTAAAAAGCTGTGGCATTCGATCACTTTTGTCACCACGGCTGAACAAAGAGTACAATGGAAGGAAAAAGTGAAATTGGACGCAAGTAAAAAAACTACAACCGCACAAGAAAAAAACACACGTGCAATGCGTCATTCATATGTAACCACTTTCTTCCAGTGGGAAATTTCTACCCTTGTCATGTTGAGTTTGATTCTAGAAGAATAAACATAGATATTGGAAGAGATAGCAAAAAACACGCTTGTAGTAGTCTATATATTGTGTGAACGTCAATGTTGCCTTCAGGCGACCTTTTTATTTCGACTAAACATGAGCTCTAGCAAGCAATAAAATATGAATATTCAAATAACATCATTATTTTTGGGTAGTAGTGATTTTACTAGATTGTTGCTTTCCTTCAGTCTGCGTATTCAAGAAGTATCCAAACTTAACAATAACAACCTAAAAACTGAATAAATTGAGTCGAACAGTGAAATCTCCAATACTACTTATGTATATTTCATGATTGTCTCATCGGATCAGACTGACGTAGCAATCAGCAACCTATTATCAATCTGTAAGCAATTATGTATCTCTCTGTTCAAGATTTATTTCAAACAACGTTTTGTTTACACATTTTCATAAAAATTAGTGGCACTATAATTTAATATACAAAAATTCATTTACCGTCATTCGATGGGGTTACATGAATAAGACCTAATTTAAAATGGTGGAATTCACGGGGAGTGCTCTACTGATCATAAAATTACCTTTATAGTCCTGTAGTTGTCATCGAGTCAACAAATAATTATCTTATGCTCCATTCTAGCGTATAACAAAATACAATTACCTATTTCATTTCAATACGGGTGGAAGAAAACAACTCAGATGTATGTCGCTGTTTAAAAAACACTAAATATAACACTTAAACTTGTTTTTTATTGATTTGGCGCAAATACTTTTCAGCGAAATCTAGAGTGCCAAACTATAAACGGCTTTCTTGTAGACCCTACAATTCCTTGCATAAATTGTGAGGGTCATAAATACATACCTAATTTACTTGGTCTCCATTGACGGATGTCTTTCAATAAAAACGTTATTCCTCCTCAAGCAGTAAATAGTATTTTCCAATTCCTCCTTCTTTTTATAGCACAAAAACAAAAGATTAGAAAATGACCGTTCATACCTACATTCCATGTCAACGACACACCAGACACAGATGTTTCTTGAATCGATGCCCCTCTGTTCGTTATTTCTAGACTTTTTAGATACTCAAAGCCTTTCTCCGGGACATTTTTATGTGATTATAACTACCAATTCATCTTAATACAGAATCAGCACATAGGCATACATGTTGTATATATGTGTACGAAAACAGACATCCATCGGAATACATTATTCATGTGGCAAACACAAACACACGGTACACCACCACCAACACACATACATCTGAAAATGTTTCCCCTTTTTATTTTCAAGACGAAACCCCCCTTTAATGCCCTTTATATACCTCTTCTAATACTTCCCTCCAACAACATTGCATATTACTACAAAAGAAGACAAACACAATACACAAGTCAAGAGCGTACCTACCTACTTTTCCAAAGATCACACGAACCCAAAAAGCAGATGAGAAGAGCTATCCTGCTTGCTAGAAATAAATATATACTTTTCCCCTAGTGCAAATAATGCCTTTCTCTGTCTCTCTTAAAAAAGTTATTTCCCCCGTTTTTTATCTGATATTCAACGAAACCGAATTCCTCAAATGCACTATGTACTTTTACATAGCCACGCAGCCAGTCAGCCTTCAGCATTGTTTCCTTTCCTTTCTTCATCCTTCAACGCATACTATTACATACCGACATGCACAATGCATAATATATACAACATGATAAGTTTTTTTAATGCAAACAAACCTTCTTACTAAAAGCTTCATAATAATAATAATAATACATGTATTCGCGAGTTTGTGGTAAGGGAGTACATCAAGAGTCGGCATTGGGATAAAACATGTGCATCATCATCAACCTTCCACGTCAATCTCTCATCTTTACTGGAGTTCTGTTCAAGTGTCGTCTTCTTCCTCTTATCTATTTTCCCCCCACAACAATTTTACTCCTTCCTGCCTGCCAGTATATAGAATCAAACTACTTTTTCATACTATTACACAAAATACATTTGCAATAATATGCAACAAGATATATTCTTATTATTACGCAACCCTCCAAAAAATAACAAGACATTTGTAAGATGAATGTTTCAAAAAATACATTCTGATAAGTGCAGTGTAGTAGTAGCAGTTGTAGTACATTCACGTAATAAAATACATAAATTAATAAGGGTCGCTAGTTTTTCGTGTCATCGCCTTATCCCATCTATCTGCACATAAGAGAGAGACACACAAAAAAATAGTCGTAGAGAAAAAAATAAAAGGAAAATATCATAAGTGCAAGCAGCAGCAAGTCCTTTTACTATACAAGTATTATTTTCCTTTACTCAGCCTTCTTGTTCTTACTCTCCAGAGATATATGCTCCATCAATTCGAATTTTCATTCTCTTAACTCTTCTCCTCTTCTTCTTTTTAGCTGTTGGTTATATGCGAGAGTAAAAGAAATAGTGATTCCATTTTTTCCCTTCAGTTGTTGCATTAATAGTAATGGCAATATAGCAAGTGAAGTAGTAGGCAGGCATACACACGTATTATGTAAAAGTACACTTATGCAACAACGCCCATAATATTGTCCATAAATGTATGTACCTATCCAATATATCTCTATCTACTTCAACTTTTACCCTACATAATAAATTTTGATCTGAGAGGTCTCTTCTTCTGAGAAACCATGTAAGGACATAAATGCACTTTTTTATATCTAGTAGAGTGTGATGTTGTTTGCTGGATTGGTAGATCACATCACCACATCACAATGACAATGACAATAACGACAAGTAGTAGTTTAGATGGTGCTCACACCTTAATAAAAAAAATCTAGTCCTTCTCCTTTCTTAGTAATTCTGATGTGCACACTCCACAGCTTTCTACTTTCAACAGATGAACTCTGACTACCAAACATTTTATCCTTTTAAACCAATTTATATATAGGTACTATGCAGTGTCATCTGCACTCTGCACTGCATCTGTTTTATAAGCCGTGTGCAGTAGGGGCATTCTGCAATCCATACATATTTGGAAGGTAAGTATAACAGGTTATTTACCTACCTACTTGTATAACACACTGTATTAATGCACTCAATTTTCGCAACAAATAGTTTCTTCTTTCAAGATACAATCTTTTTGTGTGAGCGCAGTTACATTATTTCATGTTTGGCATTTCTTGTTGCAGTAGAAGCAGTATATATCAAATTCATGTGTATATATAAACATGTACATAAATAATTACTCATATTTGAAGGATTTTGCGCGTATATATTTATTATATTTATAGCTTAGTATCACATTTTCTTCCATGCCCTTTTTGTATTTCTTCAGCCTTGCGTGAACAAGCTTCAGATTTGCCTGTCCTTAGCAGGCAGCTATATAAGCAATATAAAGGTCAAAAAGAAGCTCTTTGGGGTTTCCACAAGGAGCCAAAGAAAATTGCAAAACTTTCTAAATATTAATAGCATCCTACATTATACACCTGATATAATCGCTTTCTCTTTTATAACAACATTTTACAAAGGTATATCCATATATATGCATGTATTTATGCTTGTCTCTTTTTTTACCATTTGGGGGCTAAAAGTTACTTTTGTGGTTAACACCGCTGAACATATTTTTATTTTATTTTTGTGAATAGCTTGTTATAATACCTACTTGTGTATGTATAGCTTTTATAAATCCACAAAGGTGGTGGTGGTGCTTGTGTTGTCCTTTTTATTACGAGGTTATCTGTGGTCCTCTTCTATCTCTATATTTTGCTTTACAAATTGCAACACATACACCATTGCAGAAAGAAGACCATTATGCAAAATAGGTACTCATAGTCAGCAATTTTAACTAAATATAAACTTGCAGCAAAAAAATGTAGATAAAAAAGTGTATATGTATCCTAAACACACTCTATTTTTTGTTCTATTCCCCACTTTCTTTCTGCTCAATAAGCAAAATAAAAGGGTCATAATTAAACTGGAACCAAAAAACAGTGGGAGACCATAGCATACAGCATCACCACCATCATCACTGCCACCAGCAGCAGCAGCATAAAAAAAAGTTGCTCTACTTCTCTTGATATAAATAAAGCTTTTATCTACACACAATGTCCCAACTAATTTGTACTTTTTAATAAATTTTGTACTTGATGGCATGTTTGTGTGCTGCTTTTGTGCCTGGGCACTGTGGGCACTACTATTCAAAGGGTCCACACCAGCCATTGTAATTTATTATACTGTTAATTTTAAAACAGTGTCCAGTTGGTTCTGCTGCTGCTTTTTAGCTGCTTTGTGGATCCAACTGCAAAATATATGTACACTTTTTTTCTCTTTTACTTTCTTTTTCCAGCATTCATTTATATTCTAGTTTTTTGTGTGTTGTAAATTTTTTTTGGAGTAGTAAACCAAATATGCATGCATGCATGCATATATGGCACATATACATTCATCATGTCATGATGATCATCTATCTAAAAACGACTTGTTTCAACAACGCTACAACAGGGCGACTTTTTGAGAATTTTTTTGAGATGGGGAAAGACTGATAATAAAAATAAATATCATGTACATATTTTCTGTTTTACATAAAAAAAAAGTTTTAAAAAATATTCTTGTGTGTGTGTGTGGTTGTGCATGTGTTCAATATACTTTTTATTATATTTATACTTTACACAAGTATAAGTAGGTATTACAGATGAAAAACTTTTTTTTGAAAAGGATGTTAGTAGTACTTTAAATTCAGAACATGCATACTTTTTTCCCTCTCTTTTTACGTTCCCATATTTATCTATATAAACTCACACAACATGTTTGACAATATAAACGTTCACATGCTTGTCCAACCAAAGTATTTTTCCTTCTTCTTCTTTTGAAAGAAAACGAAGCAAAAAAATAAGAAATGAGCAAACTGTGCAATCATCCATTGAAAGGTCATTTAAATATAAAAGTATTCACATAAAATATAATATTTCATATGAAATGATAATAAATATCGCCATTTCCACCACATATTTTTCTCTGTCGTACATTTAAATCCGTATAAACGTAAATCTATCATTTGCAAAACAAAAACTGTGTGTACACAAGAACATAAATATGTATTATGTTATATCCCCACACATATATATCATCTCACTATATTTATTCTCGTTCTCTTTTTCAGACAGCCTTTCTTTTTTTATTTCCGTACAAAAAAATATTTATACCACCAAAAAAACTATCGTCCTTCAACCATATTTAATGTGTATTTATAAAATAGAAACAAGACGGCGAGGAGAAATTTTTTTTGTAGTTAGAACCAAACGTAATAACAAGAAAAAGGCAAGCATGAAAAGATACAAAAAAGTGGTGGCAACAACAATATAATATGACGGCGTCTCCAAAGACTGCGGGCAGCCACACTGATTCTTTGCCAAATGGAAAAGGGATAAAAAGGGGAACAGAAGAAGAAAAAAGTAGGTATATACTGCATTTTGTTGGGATACTTATTATTATTTTTCTTTCCATTTATCTCTTTACATTTATTACGTAATATATATTCTTTTTTTCTGTCTACTTTTCAGTTTTTTTCGTAATGCTGGTTTATTATTGGCACTACTGCCTTAGTTGCTACTAAATCAACAGAGCAAATCGGTCAAGAATACATATCATATATTAAGTTATCCCGGGAAATCTTCCAGTTAAAATGAAAAAAAGAAGAGAAAAGGGGGAATAAAAACTCATCCAAGCTACTTTTTTCCATCTTCTATAACTTTTTTGTATAATGGTATATTATGCTACTATTATTATTTCCACCAACAAACAAAAAAATATAATTCAAGCATCACCACCACCACCAGCAAAAACGTATATACCCCCAACCTAGTTTTTTTTAGCCAATGGAATATTAGTACATGGCATTATGCTGTATGCAATAATCATGTACGTACATCACTACCGCTACTCTAAAAGTTATAGAAATAAATGGAAAGTGTCCAAAAAAAGTGGAGGACGCGGTGATGGTGGCGGTATATAGTGCTGTGGTGATGTTATTTCCATTCCAGATGAAGAGTCCAGATGGATCTTTTTTAAATGAATTTAGGGAGTAAATTTAAGAGTGAACATTTCTACTTTTAATATTACCATGTTTATTATTAGTTCCCGCTTCCAATAGAATATTCACCAAACCAACTACCACTAGATACCACCATCATCATCACCGTCCTCATCCACCATTTTTGCTAAAAGGATAAAAAAATGTGATTCAGCAAAACAAGTGTAGTGTAGAGAGAGTGGTGTGCGGAGACAAAAGTAGATGCACATATTCTTGGCATTGGCTTAAGGAAAAAATAATTCTCTCAAAGAACATCACCACCACCGCCACCACCACCATCAGAAAAAAACTATATATTATAGCCCGCGTGAGAACATCACTGACAACAAAGGAATGCCCAAAGAACATTTTGTCTGACTGGGTTGCTTAAGCTCTTGGACAGAAAAGAGGAGTAAACATCAAGAGAGAGAGAGAGGGGGAGAGAGAAAAAAATATATAAAAAAGAAAGAGTGGAAAACAGTAGTGTATGTTATCTTACATGATAATATATTAAGAGTGGGCAAAAAAAGGAAAAAAGAAAAAAAAGTAGAGAAAAGTTAGGAGGCGGACTTGTCACCAGACTTGAAATCACCACTTACAATTTACACAATTACTAGACTTTTTCGCAAAAAAACTGATGATATTGATGATGATGATGATAGTGTAGTGATGATACTATTATATATACACCATTAACCTCTTTCACTCTGATGGATATTTCTTTGTTAAAATAAGTATATTTTTTCTGCAATATGGACTAAATTGAAATTTCCTGTTCACTTCAATCAGCTTGCCAAAATTGCATCTACTATTGCGATGCTACACACATAAATAGACAGATAGAGTGAATGAGACGATGTGTTTTCACCTTTTTTTTCTTTTCCTATTTTTTCCTTTTCTTCTTTCTGCCTACTTTCATGATGATAATGTACGGGAGACAGAACGTGTCCGCCTTTATCGTATCCGTCAAATTATACATATACCTATCTAAATGCTATACTTGAGTAATAATACATTTTATAATATATACTTATGTAGGTATATATATTTACCAAGGTAAGGTTTCGGGTATTCTGTGCCCAGGTATATATTACGCTTAAGTAAGCTTCTGGCTTGGCTTGTGTGTCTCTACTCCACACACCATTTGGTTTTGTTCTACTTTGCTCGAGGAACAATTGAACAGAGACAAGAGAGAGAGAGAGAAGGGAGAGCGCTTTGGAGCCTTTCCCTGGTGTGTACAAAAAAAGTGGTTTCAAGACAGAAAGAGTGATTTCCTTTGCGATCCAGGTGTTTTTTCTTTATTATGTACACACCGTCAGTAGTCGGACCCTGGGAACTAATATCAAGATCAACCTACTACAACACACACACTCACTACCAGAAAACTTTTCTAAATAGCTGTTTTCGACATTGTAGACAGAATCCCTCTCTTTAATAATAACAGTTACTACTGATATAAGTAATATTATAAAAAAGTTAGTAAAACATACATAGTAAATTTTCTGAAATATAAAACTGTAGGAAATTGATAGATTCTCAAATAAGAGATGTATTTGTAGTTTGTAAACAAATACTCTGTTCAAGGTATTTATGTACAAAGTTATTATGACTATTTACTCGAAAAGAACATAAAATTATTTTGGATCTGATTTTCTTTCGTCAGCAAAATATCTTGCTTTTTTATACACATTTTTTTATTATTTCATCTGGTAGGAAATGAGGGTGCAGAATCAGGAAATAAATTTTGGACAAGGTTCAGAATGGTAGAAAAGCAAGCAAATATATCCATCTATAAACGTTCCTTCTCCATTTTTGTCTGGGCTTGGGTTTTTTATTCCCATAATTTTATAAACTATGGAGCATATAGCTAAATGGAATTGACTGAGAAACGCAGATTGAAGATTGTTAGAGTCTCGCTGGGAAAAAACGCAAGAGAAAAAGAATCAGTTCATTTCCTTGTAGCATAGTAATATGACATGCAACACGAACTTTATTTACGACAACGGGATTCCCATAATATGTACACATTTTTTATCCTAAACAACAAAATTGGAATTTTTTTTCTTAACCTTCTCTAAAAAACTGTCATACGTGCTGTTTAGCAGGAATTTTAATGAGCCACACTGTATGTATATCTAAATAATATACATTATACAAAGTAGCTTTGATG
>JAITYZ010001153.1:0-18008 GCA_027744595.1 Paronellides praefectus
GTTATAGAGGTACTCGTACCGTATATTAATGCTTCATTGTTTTTAAAAGGATTTTTCTACACTAAAATAGCATTGTTCGAGAAAGGCTTGGAAAAGCAATATGTGTGGTACAAAAAAAGGCATCCAATCTCTTCACTTCACATTGAGATCAAACAAAAAGTGGGATAAAATGTAAAATGAAGAAGAAAGAGTGAAATATTCATTATCGCAGATAGCAACACACGCACAGGACATCATTTTGTAGACAGCATCAGCGTCAGAGTAAACACACGCGTCGTTATATCATAATTATTAGAGAGAGAGAGAGAGAGAGAGAGACGAACATGACAGACGAATATAAAATGTATTTTATGTATACATACCTACCTATGAAGGAAAAAGCAATATAAAATAAAGTTTGGACTCAACGTAATTTAGAATTACTACACACAAAAAAACTGACAGTAGTAGTGTGAAACTAAACACAAGGTTATAAAACTATTCTTCTCGCAGCGCGCTAATTCCAAAGTGGAAAAAGACGACTCAAATCCTTCATTTCAAGCTGCCATCAGCTATGAAGCTCTCCCCTCCCTCTATAGTACATATTATGTATACTATACCGTTTTCATTTTTCGAACCAAGACTCAAGCGGACTTGCAAATGAAAAAGTGATTGATTAAAAAAGTGAAAAGAAAGCGTGTACATTATGGGAGCTTACAAGAAAATCCTGCTAAATGGATGCAAAGCTTCTTTTTCATTCCCACCAACACAACTATATATTATACATACTAACGAATAATACCTAATGGATAAGCTCATAGCTCACATTATGCCTGCCCATGTTTGTATCTGTGTATATTACTTAATATATAATAATATGTACATACCTATGCATGTCTGTCTGAAGACGAATGAGTTGAATGCATGTCTTCTTCTTGGTTGCTTCTATTCAACAATGAAACACAACGGCACCACTACTACTGTGTATAAAGTGTGGACTCACGATCATCATATCGTATCAGTAACACCAAAGTAAAAAGTATGTACACAGTTGCTTGCACACTCCAAAATGAGTTCCAGAAGGCATATTATTAAAAGTGTATAGTTGTTCGTCTTGACGTTGACGTCCATCTGGACTATTTAATACTACGTAATCCTTTTGAAAGTTTTCCCTTCGGGTTTTCTACTTCTTCTTCACTCTTCGAATGTTAAATTGAAGTTTAGACTTTTCTTAGTGTATAAATAGCGTGTAGTAGGGCAACAAACTAAAGAAAGAAAAGAAGAAGAAAAATAACTAAAATAATATATATGTATCATGTGTATGTACATAACATGTATAAGTACATATTATAGATATTTACATGTATACATATTTGAAGAAGAAAGGAATATAATTTTCTGTGAAATTCATTACAATTCCCATTCTCGTATCTCACATATCCCCCTTCAAAAGTATGGATGGATTAGTGAAAGATGGATTGATAAGCTGGCGTGGCGTGGTGGTTTGCTACTATACCGATGTGTTATATGCGCAAGGATGATCAGGATGATGATGATGAGGATGTTGGGAAGATAGGGCAAAAGGGCAAATCCCAAAGTTTACTTTTTTTCTTCATTTTGTGGTTAACTTTTGCTGAGAAAGTCTTCTTCTTTTTACCATCATCACGTCGTTCCCCTTTCCGATGTGTTTCAAGGAAAGTAGTAGATTATTGGAAGCTGGTAAAATGAAAATGTTGAAAAACNATGTTGAAAAACTTTAGAAAAACTAACTCACTGTTTGATGGTGGAGGAAAAACACCCTGGAGTATACACATACATACATATACATGCATACGAAAGCAAAATCAACGACTATTTTTTTCTTCAAAGTAACACAACATCCAAAAAATTGACGGGATATAATTTTGGGTTTAACTCTGCATAACCATCATACAATATAGTAATACCTATCTACAAATTTTGTATAGTAAAACAGTGTGCTTAGAGGTATGTTAGAGGTGTATATCTGCAAAAAAGAAGAAAAATTTGAAAGGAAGTTTTTGTCAACGATGACGTTGGAACGACGCTGTCCGTATGGCCCTTTGTTACAGCTTGTACCGTATTTTCTGAATTTACGTACTTCTCATAGTACTATGCTATATATATTTTGCTGTTGTTGCTCCCCCTAAAAGTAGCAAAAAAGAAAACAGCTTTGATAAGAAAAAGGATAATAGGCACAACGAGTAAAGCTGAGCCAAGGGAAATGCCATTTCATAATATGATAAAGGCAGGCGGCTTCCTGAAGTGTGTTGTAAATAGCTCGCAGATGTAGTCCCTTTTTGTCAATTATTGATTATGACGGCAATAAACTGGAAGCAGCTCGTAAAATCTCTGCTACAAAAACGTGTGTGTTGTTTTGCTTGCTGCGTGTTTGTGTGTGTGTGAGCGTGTACAAGTTTTTTTTGTAGCGATAATATAAGTTATTGTTAGTGCGCATAAGTATTTTGCAATAAACACGAAATAAGAAGAGGATTTTGGTTTCGCCGCTATACATAATGCATATTATATTTCCCTTTTGTTCAGACAAAAAATCCTGTATCCATGCTGTGCAATGTAAGGAAACATTGAATACGATTTTATCACTATAAAAACAAAATTTGTGAGCGATAATCAGGATGATGATAGGATATTTCACATTACTTGTCTCGGATAAACAATTTACTGATCAAGTCAAACATATTACGCACTCAAAAAAAGATGACTCTGTAACTTAGTTTTTGAGAGGGGTTCCAGCTTAAATTTCATTTTCATTCGGAGGGAGGAGCTGACATGTGTGCAAATCAAGCATAGATGATGAGTTCAGTGAATAATATGAACACACATATTATGTTTCATTTTCATTTGTGACGAGGGTAATATATAAGTAAGCATATTATTAGGTATATATAATACATTTATTCAAATACATTTTATGCCTGTTGATGATTACGTGGAAAATTTTCAATATTTCAACCCCCTTCGTTTTTACACATGATGCTCCCTTTCATATTCACTCGGTTTGAAAATGAATGCAAAACAAAATGATTTCGAGGAAAGGGAATCGTTTTTGTTATTACGGCACAAATTTCCGCTCCACACGGAAATCAAATTTTATGCCAAATATTAGCCTCCAGTTTTCAGCTCCAGTTGTTGTTTGGTGACTGCTTATTTGCCTTAGTAGTATACATATAGTTGTAAAAATGTTCATTAATCATCAAAGCGTGTATATTTGTTAAAGGCATGTGTGATTACCGTGAAACTGCTGTATTCATTTCCCTCCTTACAAAACAAATAATATAAACTTGTATACACGTTTGATTCCATGTTTCTTTATATCTATTTATTTTATGAAAAATGGGAAGCACCAAAAATGATAATTTTATTTGACGGGAAAATTTGTACTAAAGTTGTTATTGCCCCAGAATATTTATATGGAAAAAAAACTTTATTCAAAAACACAACCTGTGTGTGTCGCATATTACATATTTTATACGAGGTATACTCAAAAACGCTATGGGGAGCAAGTCCCAATTTGCTTTCCGTGCCAGTTCGCTGCTTTTCACTTACGGATTATTAGAACTTGACGGTTCTTCATTAATAACAACTTATAGTAGAAGGGTAAAAAAAGCAAAAAAAAATAATTTTTTCTTACCCCGACAAAAAAAAACAAGCAGAGTAGAAAGAGAAAGTGGCGACCACAGTCTCTCTCTAGTCTCTACAAATTGCGTTAGGTCTTACAATTTAACATGGCATCCTCCATACAACTTTTATTTTAAAACCCTATCTGACTCAAAACTTCCATATATTCCACATTAGCATTCCAAGTGAAAGGGCAAATGAGACTTGGTAGGCCATTTGGGACGAAAGCTATAGAAAATGTTTGGCGGACCTCATTAGAATACTGAATTATGATGATGACGCTGTTGGGATGAATCTTGGAGAAACTGAACCTGCTGGCTTGGGTGGGATTTCTTAAAGGAATTATTGATCCAAACCGATCCTCACATTAAAAATATATTTCCTTCCCTCTCCTTTTCCCATTCTACTTTCCTTACATACATACATACCTTCGTGTGTGTTGTAGATCCATTCTTTTCAATACAATCAATTTCAACAAAAATAAGTACATCTACAAGTAATATAACCTATACTATAATAGATGTATTTTTGCGTACTCACTGATGATCAAATTGAAGCCCTACTATAATAATAACAATATGAATATCATCTTAATAAAGTGTAATATGTGTAATACTCGGCTCTCTATAGACAACTTGTTTTCGCTTAAATATATGTGCTTTATCTCATCTACGCTATATAGCTCTTTTCATCGTTTCATTTCCTTACGTTTCCTTTTGTAGTATATAGAGAGATTCAATTCAATGAACTCATCCGGCGTATTCTTCTCGTCGTAAAACCCGAGTACAATACTTTATATTTTCCTCTACTTAAACACTTTTCTACTGTTCTCCCTACTTACTTAACATACATGCATTAGATGTTCCAAGAGAAAGGACTGGGACGTATATGAATGTATATGGCTATATATATGTGTTTAATGCTTACCATACTTACCGTCATTATCATTCGTTCTACCTTTTTTTCGTGCAACAGCTAACTTTGTCCTATGAAGGAAAAAAGAGACGATTTTTAGCTGCTACATACTACCACCACCACTGAAACTACGATACTGTTGTCTACATGTCCTCATGTAAAAATGAAATGGAAAGATGCTGGCTTGGAGGTGATGGTGGGTACCCTGAAAAAAATACGGGTAGTGGTAGGTAATCCTTCTATATATGCTATCCATCCATCTCTACTTTTTTTTGTGTGCCAACAAACTTTTTTTTCTCGATAGAAAAAAGGAGGTATAGGGAAAAGAGAGAGGGAGAGAGAGAGAGAGAGAGAGAGAGAGAGAGAATGGGTAATGTGCTGATTTGAAAGTTAAATGATTACCACAAATCTACCATCATATATATCCTCTAACATGACACATCTCTCCAACCTCCTTGTCGTTTTTAACTGTTACCTAAACTGCTGCTGGTGTGTAAGAGTCATAGCCTTCGAAAAGTTTTAAGATGTTTTTGCAACGAGAGAAAGGGCCTTGGGGATACATGTGTATTTATCCAGCTACACAAAAGAAGAAGAGGAATTGTAATGATTTCAAGTTTTAAGATGTTTTCGCAACGAGAGAAAGGGCCTTGGGGATACATGTGTATTTATCCAGCTACACAAAAGAAGAAGAGGAATTGTAATGATTTCAGCGATCATCTGAGGATCCTTCGATATATTTTTTTCTTTTTCTAGGTTTAAAAGTTGGAGAAAGTATATAACGCTTTTTTTATTTATAAGTAGGTACCTTAAATCAACGTAGGGTGGTGCTTGTAAAAAGGGACAACTTTCCTTTATAGTTGGTGATATATTAACTCTTTCTTGAACGTATAATAATATATATAGGTAGGTACCTATGTGTAGTTGCTACGTACATACCGAATTCATACAGCATGGATTTTGTTCTGGTGATAAATGATACCCTCTTTTTTCTTTTGTCGAGTCAACCGTACAGATTCCTCGGTTCCATTTTTTACTATGAATTTATCAATGCACATTTTAGCTCTCCCAAGATTACTCTTTCGTCCTTAACCCAACAAAAGTATTGAATGTTATTTTCTTACGTAATACTAACAAAAGAAACTCAGTTTAGTGTACAAGGCAAGCAAGCGCTTTTTATCTATCTCTTGGAGTGGTAAACAAATAAATGACCATGAGCGAGTCGAACAATCCAAATCAGCAGACAACTTTTCCTGATAATCATTGTGTTTTCGCCTCAATAAATGTTTTCAATGTAATATAAATGCGGGAGAGTGGGATTATTATTATGTTATATGTGTTAGGATTCACATAAAAAAAATTTGCTAATCTGCTGATCTTTATGGGAAAGCAATGTCCAATTTATAATGGCTATCTAATCTCTGTGTACACCACCATGTCCTATTGATATCCTGCTTACAATCCAATCTGGTCCATGTGACATGCATGTCTGTAGGCACCAAACGTGTGTACCACTTTAACTTTTCTTTTAATCTTTTACGAGAAAAGGGTCAATTCAAACTTTATTTGAGTTTTTAAAGAGAAATACAACAACAATAACAACAAGAAGTGGAGTGAAGGCAAAAAAAGGAAGAGATCTTTGATTGCATGTGCTTGTTAGAGACTATATACCAAATTACAATGCATTCAATCGGAACAAAGTGGCCATTAAATTCGAAGAAAAAAAGAAAGAAAAAAGAAAATGAACTTTACGCTCATGTCCGGATTCCAACAAGGACGTAAAAAAAGGAACACCTTTGTCCATTCTTTCGTCGTCGGTTCCCTTTTGCTCGGAGCAGCGCAACTGTTGTTGTTGTTCTTGTTGTCGTCCCTGTTATTGTGTTTAACTCACAAGTCACAAGAAAATACATTTATAGTTCATTAAAGAAGTTGTTCTCTGATGTGTCGCGCAATATGTGCTTCGTCCTTTTCTTCTCTGTTATTTATATACAAACAAGTTCCTTCATTTATCCAGCTTTGCTCTATTCTCCCAAACCTTCCTTTCCTTTTCCCCTCTCTCTCTCCCTCCTCTTGTGCAAGAGAATTTCATTTTGAAGGGAAAGTGGATCATGGAAAATGTTGTTAGCTTTGTTCTCTGTTTTCATTATATCTCTGCCTGCCACTTCTACACATATACATATTATACGCGCACATACACACACACATAAATGTTGGCATTTACTTCTACACAACCCAGCTAATAATCTTTTCACTTTTCTGAAACATCTCTTTTAAATCTCCAGTCTTTATACTTATTTCAGACATTATTGCTAAATATATACGTGTTGTAAGCAGGAAGATGTATGAATATATGAAATGGTGAAAGTCGCCCATGCTCAAGCTTTCTCAGACTTTCACCCACTCTCAGCAAGTTGCGAAAATGAAGTTAGTAGGTAGTTTTGTGAGAAATCTAGTTCAACTCTGTATATTTTACAAAATGAAAAAAGTCTAGCGCAATGTGAATATGTAGTGTAGGTATATAAGTTTAAAGTAGCATCATTGTTACAAAAAAAGTCCTCCTTTTTCCTTATTATTAAGCAATAAGTATTCGTTACGACGAGAGAGGGAAAAAAATAAAAATAGAAAAGTTGATGTGTCGTCTGCTTCTAAAAAGTTTGTATATATTTGCGTAAGGGAAAAAGAGTATTAGAAAAATAAATACCTAGTTTATAGGGAAGATTCTCATCTGTTCCGTGCCTGAGTTGTATACATAATATTTGTTGTTCAAAAAATGTTTCTCTTTTCCAAATTCAAATAAGAGCTGATATCGTCATTATTGTGAATTCCCATTCTAGTTGTTGTGTCTATATCTATCCATGCACCTATATGTACATATGTATATAAGTAAGTACCTTGCAAGTATACTTTTGGTACAGCTTCTTGCGCAATAGTAGTAATAATAACGCTTCTGCAAATTGATGCATTCTCTGTATTGAAATGAAATTCTTGAATCGTCTTCCCATCAAGTGAGCCTTTTGTGCGTTGATGATGATGACTTGCTACGAGCAAACACTTTATTGCATTTCACTCTTTTTTTTGTGTGTCTTCCATCTACTCTTCTTGCTGGGGACATTATAATTCTGTCAGCATATTTCCTTCACGTTTACGTACCACATTTTGCTCGCCACTATATTTACTGCTGTTGCTGTATTATTATTATTCGAAGGACGAGCTTTGTTCTCATCTTCTGCTCTCTTTCTCTCTCTGTATTTACAACTAACTCACATTGTCTGCTCCACTACCACACCTACCAAAAGACAAGACCACTTCTCTATTTGCTCATATGAGTGACTGAGCAAAAAGGAGTATGTGGAACTAGGGGACAGGGCTCATATGGAATCCCACACTTCACATGATTTTGCAATATTAATATTTATTTAGATATTTTAGTACAAAGTATTATTATATTGCATGGGAAATGACATATATATCGTGATCAAATTTAGGTATGTATGTACCTGGATATACACCGACGTGAAATGATATATAATGTTATTATATTATTGTAGTTGGTTGGAAATCATCAGTCGTCTTGCTTTTTCTCCTTTGCTGAATTTATGGGAAGTGATATAATGCGTAAAGATTTCAAAGTGTGTATATTCCAAAACTGGCTGACGTTTTCAGAATTAAATAAATAAAGGAAATACGAGGGTAATATTGTGACAGGAGAACATGGATAGCTTTTGCTTCTGCTACTCCTCCTGCTCGTCTTTGCTGTTTTGCATGCACGAAACGTGTGACAGTGATAACAATGTGTCGTTCTGGCTAAAAAGTCCCGCCAATGCAAAACGCACTGCACCAACCAAAAACTTTGTTCAAGGCACACACACCCACACTCGTACACCAAACCATCCAAAATAATATTAAAGTTTACTTTTACTACTACCAATTCCCATATTCTCTCTTATTCCTATTTCTTATTCTTCTCCCATGAGAACACCGATCGATCTCATTTTCTGAATCTACAAACCCGGAAATTAAATTTACTTACTTTTGTAACTTTTGAGACATCAGATTTTCACTGCGTTATTCGGGAAACGAAAACGAAGAGAAGGAAGTGGCAAAGGATTCAAAGACGAAGAAGAGAATAGGAGAAATACTTTTGTACACGTACATATATAAATATTATCTCATTTTCAGCTTATATTCCATTATATATCATTGTTCAAGACTACATTATTTTTTGTATATTTACTTGCATATCTAAATGTGTGAGAGTTATTTATGATGTACATTGCTATCATGTCATATTTCACAAAAGTAAATCAAGTCAGGTAGAAATTCACGACAAGTTTCTCTTTTCTCTTGTTGTTTTCTCGTCGTCCTGATACTTGATGTAGTATTTTATTTTAAATCTCAGGGCCGAATAACTTTAACAATATTCTTCACTGTGTAAATACAGAATCAAATATATTTTAAGATGACCATTTTGTTTGTTCTTTTCTCTCTGTTTTCTTTGTCTTTTATTTTCCCTTTGTAGTAAGATTTTCATGAAAGGTGAATATCACACAAATTGTAATATAGGTATGCATACTTTTCCAAATAAACTTTTGTCCTTGGTACATATATGTATATATATATATAGATATATGATAGGTAGATTGAAGATGGTAGTTGAAAATTATCCACCGTTTATAGTTGGGTGGGTAAGCAGAGAGTATAAAGAAAGGGAGTTTGAATAAAGTATATATGAAAAGGGAAAGGGAGAAAACATACAAAAGAAAATATTGAGGGCATGTTGAATTAGCAGGAAGCAGAAGCAGCGATGGAGCATTATGTACATTAGCAAAATGTACAAGTTTTTGAGAAAGTGAGGCGGAGAATAGCAATAAAGTCAAACTTCCGTTCTCTCTGTTGATTTCCCCCGCTTTCTTTCTCCCTGAATGATTTTTTTCATCAAAAGAAGACTTATACGCTTTTACGGGAGAAAAGTCAATGGGAGTAATAATATCGTGGGTAAAATTGGATGATACGTATATATACACATCCATTTATACGTTTTCCCCATTATATTCACATTCACTTTCACTTTTGCCAAACCAGCCAGTACGATGGAAAAAAACGGGAGTTTACATCAGATATGCATAATAGAATAGACAGATATAAAGAGAGTTTTGTTTATTATGCCGAATGACTACTAAAAAAAGGAAAAGGTGTCTCTGTCTTCCTGTATTGGAATACTACATATCATTAAAATCGTTTAGCTTGCGTAACACTAATAAAATGACTTCATCAAGCGTTCATGCATACTTTTACATGACTGAATTCAGTCGTAAAAATATATCCGACGCTGTTTCATCAAACTTTTTCTTGTGTTGCATCATTTTGGATTGAAGGAGAAATGTAAGAAAAAAGTAGAATTTTTAAAAGGGAAAAATGTCTTTTAAGAAGAAGATGGGCTAGGAAATAAAAAAAGTCTTTACAAGATGTAAACATGAAATACTCTGAATAGTCTCGTTTCAATTTCTCAAAGTAAAACTAAAATGAAATGTATGGGCTACCACTACACACAGTGGGCTTATTAGATTTGATATAGGTAAATATACATACCTATATACCTATATATTATAACTAAAAGTAAATATACACGTGTGTTTTGTGCTTTCTCTTGATGTTGAAGAAGCACCAAATTGTACTTAGGTAATATTATGCTTTATGCCACTATTACATAGTTTGAGTATTCATTGTGAATCCTTGTGTTAGCCAAAATAGTCAACCATGTTGTGAAATAAGGGTAGGAAAAACCAATTAAGATGTTCCCAACAGCGAGTTTTCTCGGCAATGTCGGCAGTTTCAAACCGAAACGGTTCCCATAAAAGATATTACTGCTTTATTAGGTCGGGCATAAAGTACGACAGGGGGTTAACAGAAAGAAGTAAACGAAGGAAGGAAAAGATTGAATTAAGGATTTCTCCTATACATTTTGCAAACCAACCTATTATTAAGTGACGGAAAACTACATAATATAATATAAGCATAATATGTATGCGTGTGTGTATCATATTTAATGATAACCCCGTATAACCGTATACCTTTATATTGGGGCATTTTGCCATATCGCAATCCAGGGAGTTTGCAAGCATGTTATATAAGCATGACGTTCAGGAAAGTGTAACAAAATACATGTACTGGAAAAAAGGAGCCACACGCTGCTGCAAACACACCACCACCAGTTACACCATTTAAAATATATTGTGTAAAATAGGTAATATTTTCTAGTTAAGTATCTTACAATTCATTGTATGCGCTAAAAACGCCACCGTGTAAAGCAGTATAATGGCAAAAACTAGAATAAAAATGACATTTGACGTGAATGCATGGTCTACTATTTTAGAAAGCCTTCAAGTAACATGCGCGCATGCATAGAATATATGTAGCAACTCTCCCCTTTCAAGATAAAAGATAACACGTACAACATAGATGTCATAACGGATGTATTGTGTACATGTTCACTCAGTTGACAATCCAATGCAGATGATATATAATATATTGAGAGTAGGACAGCATACTTTTGGACGATTCGCTTGCAGAATACAATGAGAATATATTATTCGCCTACCTTTATTTTTTATTAAAAGTACAAAAAAAATAATGAAAAATGTTTTTTTTAATTCAACGCCAATCTTATTGGATCACTTGAATTTTTACGTGGAATTTTACATTGAAAAATCATATTATGCTTTATTGACAATAAGTTATTGCTATATAATTTGATAATACAACAAAAGGTATATTTGATTTCCATTGCAGTATTAGCTTTTCCCAGATAAAATTCCGAATCTCGAGGGGATGTTATTTGAGTTTGATGTTAGGATTGCATGCGATTCACTGTTACTAGCACAGATTTAACTATTTCGTCAGAGTGGAAATATGTTATGTGGAAAAGTATTGAGATTTTCTAACATATGTGCACAATATACAGACAGTTGAGTAAAATTTTGGAAAGAATTCACAGCAACATTTGAATGAAGCACTTCTTCATTTTACTAGCTTCAAGTTAATATATCTCAAAAGTTTTCCCAAACACCCTAGAATTCTATTTTTCGCAGTTGGTTATAAACTTGTATAAAAGTTTTATTAAAGAAAGATAATAATATGGACATGAGGACCAAGAATATAGCAACGCTCTATTAAAGTCGAATATTGCGTAAATCAATTAGCTTGGTTCGTTTGGTGTTGGTTGAAGGCAAGTCGTGTGCGAGAGACGTTTCAGACAAGTTTTTTTGTTATTAAATTTTCCTTGTGTTTCTGAACTCTATACAGTTTAAAGTTTGGTGATCTCGCATTCTACTTTCAACCATGTGACCCTTGTCTGAGAAGGTCAATAATCTTGCTACGTAACCAACTTTCCTGACCTACATTCCCCAATTGAGTTACACTTTAAACTCGTTTAAATACTTAAAACTTGTTCCGTTTCTTATCGTTTAAAAACTATTGTTTTTTAAAAATGTAGTTTTAAGATTTTCCCTAAAAAAATATCTGCATATTTTTACTAAAAAAGCAAGAGTTTTTGTATTCATGACTTCCTCCAGAGAGAGGTCAATACACTAAAAATGCTCATTATTGTACATTTCCACCCAACTGAGAAAGAAGGATGAAGACTACGGAAGAATGGAAAAAAGATTTAGTTATTTATGGCTTTGCATAAAGGAAGTCAACCGAAATATTTAACTCTATTTCTACGCTACATCATTTTCATTTCACGCAGACAGATGCTTGCTTTTATTGTACTAATACAGATACTTGCAATATATAAATATACTTCTATATGCCCTTGTCCATATACATACCTTGGTAATAATAATAATATTTTGTTGGAGAGATCTGCTGTCCCTTCTCCCCTTTCTCTCTCTCCCTTTTATACTCTCTGCTCTGCTCCAAGAGAGTTGAATAGCAAGTTTTTTTTTCTGTCTTGCTTTATATTTCTTTTCACTTGTGTGAGTGGTGGTGTCAGCTGCAGGAATATTTAACTCTATTTCTACGCTACATCATTTTCATTTCACGCAGACAGATGCTTGCTTTTATTGTATTAATACATGTACGCGCACAATATATACTTCTATATTCCCTTGTCCGTATACATACCTTGGTAATAATAATAATATTTTTGGAGAGATCTGCTGTCCCTTCTCCCCTCTCCCTTTTATACTCTCTGCTCTGCTCCAAGAGAGTTGAATAGCAAGTTATTTTTCTGTCTTGCTTTATATTTCTTTTCACTTGTGTGAGTGGTGGTGTCAGCTGCAGGAAAAAATACATTTTTCTTTCTGTTCTCCACACTCTCCTTTTTGCTCGTTTCACTTCCCTTTTCCCTTACAAAAAGACAAAAGATGTCATGTGCTGTTTTGTTTAGTAAATGAGAAAAATATTTTTCATTTTTTTCCCTCTTTCAAAGATGTTTAGTTTACCAACCAAACCCTAAAATACGGTACAGTTCTATTCAATTGAATACTCTTTTTATATAGAAAAATAAAGAAAGCTGGGAAACTCAGAGAAATTGTTTTCTTCGGAAGCGCACAATACAACATTTAGCTCATACATTTTCATCAAGTTGACATGTTCTCCTTGCTAAACATTAGTTTAACCATGTTGAATAATGCGTATACAACATAGAGCAGTAAAATATTTCCCATATACCTAAATAAATAGAAAATGACTAGCAATCACTTTCACCACTCAGCCAGTGTGAGGGACGAGACAAAAAAGGGGAAAAGTGTGCAGAGCTGAAAATGATTTGATGCGATGTTAGCACTTTTCCTTTCATAACTGAGTTGACTTTATTTTTTGCCTTGGGGCTAACGCAGAACCGGAAGGTCTGCCGAATGACGCAACCGTTGTTTCTCTATTCACTCTAAACAAACTACTTCCCTCGAATGTTGGTTTTGTTGCCGAATTCTATACTTTGTGTTTACTTATTCGGATGAAGAGAAATCCCGAGAAAAAAATATCTATTGCTGTTTGACGTTTTGACAACTGGTATTCAGCTTTTCTTCTAATGACTTGCCAATACCATTTCGTAATAATAAATAATACCAACAAATTGTAAAGTAAAAGTATGACTTTGTGTGTAGCTATATACATAGCTGTAGTAACTAATATTCTCTTTTCAATCTTTATGGTTTATACAAACTTATGAATTCCGTTCCAAGTCATAAGGTTAAATAAATGTTATGACCATGTTTTTACCAGACTTTGTGTGGTTATATTAGCTTTTGACTAATACACAAGTAATGGGTACAAAGAAGATGTACCACACACTGTTACTATACTCAACTGAAGTTTGACCACATCAACTTGACTGTCAAAAGATTGGGTTGACAAAGACAGAATGCTTTATGCAGCACCACAACAACAACATGAAACATGAGTATAGAAGCGAGGTACACACTGTGTACTACACAGGAGGACACGCACGTAGCTAAAATGTAACACATTGGCGGTGGTGACATGACAAGGACACGAAAGATACAACCCTAATAACAAATGGCTAAAATCTCTGTCTAACTTGTCATAAAAAGCAGGTCTCCCAATATATTGTTTGGTGAATAGCATTGACTCAACAGCAGAGAATTTTCTCTTGAAGTTTTTTTTTCTATGGTAGTCGCACAGCCACACATGGGCTTCCTAAGATGAAAGTAGAAAATATCACCAGAAATAGATTTTAATATACTTTGTGAGATTTTCATTACTTTTTCAATCAAATTAGGTACACATATGAGAGTACTCTGCGAATCTTTGGGTTTCTATAGGCAAGCATCGATGAGACTCAACCCAATCAGCTAGGTGTACTATATACAGATTCCTTATTCTGTTCATTACGACATTGTCGTCATCCTTTTTCCCTGAAAGTAATTTAATTAGCAACTTTGAGTTTTTTTTCTTGTTTCTGATTTGATTTAATAACTTTTTGTTTTACTTTTTCCCAAAACATTTACCTTTGAAATTACGAAAAAAAGTCCCTTGTTTGAACTCTTTATATTGCCAATTACAAGTAGGCACCTGAAAAGGATGTGTATCTATGCAATTTTCATTGTAAAAAGAGAAACAAAAGCAGCAAAAGCGCAAAGTCAAGTTAATTGCGACTAACGAATACAACACAGTGCAATGTTCCGCACACTCTCATACTACTCAATAAAGTGTTACAGAGGATTTACTCGTTTTTTTACTTTGTTCTTAGAGTATGGCAGGAGGCTTGGTCATAGAGTCGACATGCCTGATCTGATTTGTGATCTCTCATGGGTAACCCCTGAAAAAAAAACATGTGAAAAAGTCAAATCATATACATATATGCATATATACCTATGTACCTATACATGTAATCAAGTACCTGGTAAAAAGAAACCTGTGTGGGATGGAAGAAAAAGTGAGATATATGTACCTATAAAAAAAGAACGAGAAGAGTTAGCCTTGTATGTAATCTGCACTTTTCCCGTGAAAATCCATTGGATTACGGAGATTCATGTTCTCGCGTAAGATACAATTGGGTCCTATGTCACGAAACAAAATAGATATATGTTTCCCAACAACTAGATAAGGATCAAAAAGGGGTACACGTCGAGTGCGAGAGAAAGAGAGAGAAAAAAAAGTTTTATAGTGTCGGTTGTTCTGCGCTTGGTTCTTGCCCGAATTTTCGCCAGAGAAGAGGCACAAGCAATTCAGATCAAAGATACCTACATGGTAAGGTCTCCTCACTAGATTTACTATCTACAGAATACATGATTTACTGCGGTGGAAAAATGGAAAAGGGAACTGGAGCACCATAAAAACCGCACGTCGTCCACCGTGCATGAATCTTTTAGCATGGCTTGCTTCCTTCCATATACCATATCAACTTTGGGCTCCTTTCTCCATTTCCTTGTGAATGCATAAATACATATATCTTCCAGTTGAAAAATGAACAACATTGTTACTGTACACCATATTTATAGCACCAGGGCTTCTATTATATGGCAGCATTAAACAAAGTATAAGATTTTGTGTGCACACTTTTTTCTCTCTCTTCGTTCCTCCTTGTCGAGTGTGCTTTCATCTGTGTACATATATTAAGCCATTTTTACTTCATCATCAAAAAGAATGTATGAAGAAGAAGAAGAAGAGAAAAAAATGTCTACTTAAATGGTTTACTTTCACTTTCCATATTTATATGCTGCTGGGAAAAGCAGATGCAGAGCGCTCAAAAATTCTTGTGTCAAGTCAAGTGCTTTGTGGATATAAAGTTAACTCTTCCCATTTTTTTATGTGCGTTTCTATGTTAGTTAGTTGGTTATTCAAGTGCTTCCTTTTTAAGTTCAAGATGGCATGCAAAAAACTGTAAAATAAGAGGAGGACAAGAAACAATATATGAGCAGTACGCACACACTAGCACAGTTTCTTAAAATAAGTATACAACATAACGTACCTTTTAATCTAGTTATGCTTTAATCTAGTTAAGTGCCTTGTTCAAGTTGTTGTTGGCAGCTTTTTTGGTTTGCTTGATATTATGAGTGTGAGTGAGAGAAGGTGGCTGCAAGTAAACTTGGGAGAGAACAACAGCAAACATTCCACCCTGCTGCAGTGCAGTACTACTACTAAAGCGAAAGTGGCAAGCTTGTTGTACACTTTTTCTTAATCCGTTTCATCTTGCACAACAAGAGCGATAAACTTGAGATAAGCGCCACATAAACACACTTTCTAAAAAAATTCTCTTTTTAAATCTGAACAAATGCCCTAATTATTGCCGTCATTTACACTATTTTTATTACTTTTTCATCATCATCCTCGTCGTCGTCATCAACTTCTTTTGGCTCAACAACTTTATCTAAAATCCTACATGTTTTTATTTTATTTTCAGGTGAATACCAACGACTACTTCAGCAGTATCCCAGTAATCAGGAGTTGGTGAAAAGTGTTGGCAAAGGCTACTACCAAATCGTGAATGTGGCCCAGTATCATCATCACACATACACCGGCTTGTCTACCAGAGAGGGTACAAACAAAGGTCCTAGATCCCAGCCACCAGGAATGCAAGCCACACAACAACAACAACGTGTAAGTAAAAAATAAAGATAAATATTTTATGACAACAAAAATGCGATGATAAAGATTGTGTCATCGTCACTTTTCCCTTTTTCTTTGCAAGCCCATTTACTTGTCATCCTCTAAACCTCTTAGGCTCGTAATGCCATGATCTTAACTTTACACATATATTTCAAGAAAATAAAAACCAAAAGTCTTACATAAATCTCTGCGTCTGTAGTAGTAAATAATCATAAAGGCCAGTTTTAATTATAGCTCATTCGGAAGAATGTATAATCTCTATGTTTATAGTACTTACATATGGTATATTTATATACATACATACATAATATGTAGACATGGGGTAATAGTATAATACGACAAATAAATAGACGCTTTCGTATCATCCTATCATTGAGATGCTTATCTTTGACGGAAGTAGAAAATATATACCGTGTGATCATGGGCTAATACCCCGTCATGTCACCAGCTCCGGCGCAACCACCACCTTTGGTAAAAATGAAAGGGCAAAAAGCCGCATAAGTACAGACAAATCAGCTTAGTGTCAGATTGCACCAGCATCAAGCTCCCAGTCTGATTTCTTTTTCTACTGCCACAAAGTCGAACGGTAACGCAGCACAGCGCAGAGCGTCATCCCATCAGTTCTTCTTTCCTATTTTTTCAGCCGGGTTATCTCAAAACACTATCCCCCCAAAAAACATATATGACTTTCCCCATAACATATAATACATTCTTCTCGCATTTTACTTTTGTTGCTTGTCCAGATGTTTCATGTAGTTCATGTGAAAAAAGTTTTTTTTATTTTATTTTGGATATATATATGTTGATCAAAGTGAAAAGAATGGAAAAAAAGGAAATGGGTTTGGTATATGCTTTTGAAAATATATTAAAAGCGGAAGGTGTACGTCTCTCCCTCTCTCTCTCTCTCTCCGGCTTATGTATGTGCTAGCTTCTGGCGTACTCTCTGGCGAAACAATCTTTTGTAACCTGAGAACGACCTCGTTTACTCATCTAACATAAGAGTAAAAGTAGATTACGCGTACATGCCCGTGTGTGCCTGTCTCTTTTTTTTAAACTCTTAAGCACTTTTTCCTGCTTCTAGTGGATAGGGAAGTACAAACGGTGTGTGTAGTAATAATAATAATAATAGCGGCGGTAGCGTACAAGAAACCAGCCAGTCTCACTGGAATACAGAGAAAAAAGAGAAAGCTTATGTATGTGTATCCCTATATACCTTCCTGTCTTCTCTCAACTCACATGTGGTCTCTAGAAAGCAGTTATCATATAATGTCTTAAGCTTGTGATTTTACAACATCACAAACACACATGCATTGTACATGAAAATACAAAGCTTTTTTTGTGATGTGCTGCTTAGTTGGTGTAAACTGCATGTAATAATATACAAAAAC
>JAITYZ010001154.1:0-17810 GCA_027744595.1 Paronellides praefectus
TTGTTAAAAATCCGAGAAATGATGTGATTTCCCTACGTGTAGTGCACGTGTAGGTTTGAATGTGCACACATGAAATAATGATATACTTTTTATTTAGCTTACCATTTTTCCTGGCATGATGTTGACACTACTCTACAAACTACCGCAACAATAAATCAGTTTCATTTATGTAGAAAATAATACTTTTGCTTTCACTACATTAAACCATACAACGAGGAAATTTTTTTCTTCAAAATTTTATCATGACATGATTTCATGCATAAAATATGTACAATACAAACATACCTGAATAATGGGTTTTCTCTACAAATAGAGGTAACAGGAAATAATTTGGAGAAAAAAAATCTTGATAGATTTTGTTGATCGTTTCGAAACATATTTACATGCGGGTAATAATAAACTCATTTTCATCATTTGGGATAAAATTAATGTGTGTTTCACAGTGGAATAATGTATTTCCATTGATTACGCATTAAAATCTCATAATATTGTTATTGTGCAATCCTCGCTTACGAATATCATGTGCACGCTTAACAGACTCTTCAAGCATTCCATAAAAAGGAGTGAAAGCAATTTTGGACAATATCCATCACAGCTACTTACTTACACTGGCTCTAATGCGCTATTACGTAATTTCAAATATGGTGTAAAAGTAGCTTTGGATTATATTTGTAGCCAAACTCAGCTCAGTAGTAAGCTTTTCCATGTGTGTGTATGTTCCTACTTCAATCCTTCTTACATACATCATCATGCCACTTGTAATATATATGCCACTGGAAAAGGAACTGCGGTCTCCTTATTGTATACTCTGAATATTATTTATATTTAGTCTGCTACAAAATTAGAATAATAATAAAATAAACAGTAAATAGAAGCAAAAGAGACTGTGACTTGGGAGGGGGAAAGGGGTGCACAAAATGAAAGAATAATAGTGAATAGATGATGTGATGGTATATAAATTTTATAAAGTACATTTTCATTCAAGTGCCATGTTCAAGCTCCAGCAACATAACATCATGTAAAAAAAAAGATGAATGCGCCATTGTGTCATTTTTTATTATTGTTTAAGTAGGCATTCACTTCCTTTTCCCCTTCATCCTCATCTCTTTTACCTCTTCTTTGCTTTTTTGGTATGGTGTATACATAATACATGCAAAAGTAAAAGCACATGAGCAACCACCATCATCCCAAGTTTTGTACTAGTGCCAGAATGGAATGTTACATGAGCGCACGACTACACTACAACAACAATAACATAAAAATGAGCTTATTATTCATGTTTTTGCTCCGAGCAATAAAAAATATATATAATATGTAGGTACATATATTACGTAAAGTGCACGTTTCACTACATGCATGATTATTGCGAGCGTTATTAAAACGCGCCCTTTTTCTATGAAAGGTATGTCGTACTACTACATGACATGGCATGACACACATATTTATTTTGAAACCGTGTCTATGCATTTTATATAGGCATTTAGGTACATAATATCATTGTCTTTGAGGTGCCAGAGTACACAAGCAGGCATGTCAAAACTGTAATACGGATCTTTTTCGTGAGATATATTGATTTTATAATAAAAGGATTTCCTTTTACCAAATAATAAAAAAATAAGCATGTTGAGATACATATAATTTTGTTTGCAGTTTAATTGATTTGGTCAATTACAATGTGTTATTTCCGTTTGGTCCTACAATATCAAGTCATAGTATGACACTAATATTTATTTACTACTGGCCGGATACGACAACCAAAACTGATGTTAGCAGCAGAATCAGCCACTTAAAAACTCATCTTATTCATCAAAGAACACATGAACATAATATATTACAGCAAGAAGGGAAAAGAAATAGGCTTTTATTTAAAGTTCATTGAAAACTCTACACAGAGATACCTTTCAAATCTCCACAATTTGACGCAAAATTACTTTAATTTCTTTTTCAAAGTTCATCAATGTCAAGAAAATGAAAATTTCATTTTGAGCAGCAGCAGCATCAACTTATTCCGCTTTGCTGGCGTGTATACAATGTATACTCTATACATTATCAAACATTTCAAGACATCAGAGAAAAGTTTTACTTTTTCCTTCTACTTCTCTTTAACAAGTGTATAATATATGAACGTGCTTGTATATTTTCAAGGAACAAGGACTGACTTTCTCCAAAGACACACACACGCATAAAAGCACCTACCAACGTTCAACTGTTTTTCCTCGCAATGTTTTACTTTCCTTTTTTTCTTTCCCTTTCTGTCGAGACTGCAAAATTAACTGTCTGGCTACCAAACCCCATCATTCATTTATTTTCTCGAATTTTCTTGTCTTATTATCTTGAGTGAGTAGTGTCTATAGAGTATAGATGGTAGTTAAGCTTATATAACGACACATTGACTTAACCAAGCTGAAAGGAAAACTTAAACTTGGCCTATGTAAGTCATTACTTTCTTTCCCGACACCCGACACTTTTCCTGCTTCCTCATAGCTTATTGGTGTTCGTCTGTGTTCTATCTCTTCAGGTCGTTGTCACTTGTTCCTTTCCCTCAAATTGTTTTTTTCCCTCAAGACTGGAAACAAGACTGGAAAAGTGGGAGGAGGATTTTAAACTTTTATGACATGTCTAGCCTAATAATTATATATAGCCGCAAAGGATGGATGCTTCATGAAGGAAACAGTTGAATTAATTGAACGATGGCTAAGAAATCCTTTAATTAATTCTTGTGTCATTAAATGAATCGATTTACATTGTATATTTCTACGTGGATTTTACTCATGACTCATGCAAGTTTATTCAGCAACAGGTGTTTATACAATTCAAGTTATTGCACATAATATTTGGTTGTGTCAAAAACTCTTAAATTGAAAACTGATAAAATATTCAATTGTGTTGTCATAAATAAATGAGCGGAGAAAAATGGCTTGCGACTTAAGAAATCGAAATAAAAGTTTTATATTTTAAGTATCAAGTTAGGTAGGTTTATATGAAATCATGCAATTTTAAAAATGTTTAAATAATTTTCTATAGCCATGTTTCTTTTTTGTTTTGTTCACAGGACAGCAACAGGTGTTTATACAATTCAAGTTATTGCACATAATATTTGGTTGTGTCAAAAACTCTGAAATTGAAAACTGATTAAATATTCAAAATATTGTGTCCATCATAAATAAATGAGCGGAGAAAAATGGCTGGGGACTTAAGAAATCGAAATAAAAGTTTTATAATTTTAGTATCAAGTTAGGTAGGTTTATATGAAATCATGCAATTTTAAAAATGTTTAAATAATTTTCTATAGCCATGTTTCTTTTTTGTTTTGTTCACAGGAAAAAGGAAATAAGGAAGCTGAAGACTCTTCAAAAGCTTTGGGCTTCCTTCACCTTTCCAGATTAACAAAATAAACTGCGTAAAGGAAAAAATAAAAAAATAAAAGAAAGAGATCCAAGTCAATTGTACAAGAACGAATTATGTAGTGCTCCAGTGAACAATTTGGCCCAACTTCATCCTCAAATGACTTTCTTCAGGTTAACTGGTCCTCCTCGGACTGCACCAGTAATCATGAACATAAATTGAACAAAGCCAGTGACTTAAAAAAAGACCCAGCAAAAGTAAAATGGAAGCCGGCAAAGTTATGTATCGTATGCACTTGCAGTACCACATTTCTCTTGTTCATTTAGTTCTTGGTTCTAACTGAGAAGTTGGAGAAATTACTCGAAAGCAGAGAGAAAGAAAAAAAAGAAAATTTTCCCAACACAAAAAAACCGTTTCTCCATCTATTATTCTTTCAACTGTATACGCTCTTATTACAACAAAGTCTCAGCTTTCACTCCTTACTCCCTTGCACGACAGTTTCTCCACATTTCACACAAAAAAATGAGAGAGTGAATAGAAAAACGTTCTTTGTGAAAAAATAAAGTAGAGAAAGGAAAGAAACCATACAAAATAGGAGTCGTCGACGAGAATCGCCATTCTCCACATAATATATAGCATGGGAGACTAGGGTAAGGCTAACTTTGTTGTTCTCTGTCCTCTCAATTTTTTTATTCTCTTTCTCTCATGCCTAATAATATGATAGACGATGTCGATTACGGTTACGGTTGCAAAGAATAGGCAATAAAAAAGGGAAGGCCAGTTACAAGCAAAAAAAAAGAAGAAAGAGAAAATTGAAATACAATACCGACCGTCAGCTGAGAGTTTTTCTTCTCTTTTCTTTAAAAAAAATAACTGAAATGGCTTGAAAAAATAAGAAGAGAGAAAAGCTTCCGCCGCCGTCGTCATCATTTGAGCTGATTGTAAAGGAAAAAAGAAAACATAGAATGGGAACAGTTTTGTTAAATGTTAAAAGAGAAAAAAATAAACTTTTTTTATGCTACGCTGCTGTCTTCTTGGCCTGGTTGTCTGTCTGTGAAAGCAAAAAAGAAGAAGATTTTTGGTCGATGAGTGACTCCAGTTCACTTACTGACTCTCCGAAGATGTATGTGTGCATGATAGCAAGATGAAAGGAATGAGAAAAGAGAGAAAAAAACAAGATGCCAAACAGAAAAGCTCAAGGAAAACGGTTGGAGCAACAGCAAACGTCTATTTATTTTGACCACTGACTGACTACTGGCTATTTTATCTCACAACCAGCAAAAAAAAAACGTTGAAAGCAATAATAATTTGAGTGTAGACTTTTTCTCCTTCAAAAAATCAGCAAAATATATTATTTTATCAAATTGAACACAAACAAGTGAGTGACAAGAATAAAAAGTATGTACAATTTTCTTAATGAAAAGGCAAGAGCGGAGAAAAAAGGTAGAAAGAAAAATGCGTTTATTTCTGAATGAATGACTATATAAAAGTTATCCACCATATCCCAGCATAGCAAACTGGCTAACTACCTTAGTCAAGTTTTTCACGTAACGCAACATCAACAACGTAAGCTGAATAAAAAGTCTCTTGGATGGGCCCACCACCACTGCCACGACTCACCGCTGACCATGTAAAAAGAGAAAACATTTTTTGTTCTGTTGCTGTTCCGTAAAACGGTTTTTGTACTGTGCTTTGCTGCTGCTGACCATGCAGAATAAAGAAAAGCAGTGAGAAGAAGAGGAGGAAATAAAAAATAGCAAAGAAAAAGAAGAGAAAAAACAAAGTTTTTTTCTTTTCCTAAAAAGCAGCAAGCGACGTCTATATAATACAAAGCTGGAAAAGAAACAAAAAGAATAAGAACACAAGGCTGGATGGAAACTGCTCAGCGTGATGAAGTTGATGAATGATGGACTCCACGGGGTCTAGTCCGACTCCTCCTGGTTTGTTGGACTGCCTTGAGACTCAACTGCAGACTCAACGCAAAGAAAAGAAAGGAAAGAATTGGAAATGAACATCTGCCATCAAAATGCTTCAGCCACTACTACTAAAATTACTACTTATGGGAGAGCTGGGATCCTTCTGCTTGTGTAAAGGAGAGAGAGACATTATTATTACCGAAGGAGCAATATAGTAGTAGTGGTTTAAACAATACACACACAATGTCTGGAGAAAAGTAATAATAGAATCCTTACACCCACACACACTCACGCACTAAGTAAGTGAAAGTTTTAGTTTCCTTTATTGTATTCTTTTGTCGCAACGCGTAAGAATAAAAAAAAAGAATAAGAGAGCAACGTGGCTTATTGATGTGAGAGGAGGATATATATGTATATTATATACATATTACGTAAAAAAAGAAAGAAAGTCGAATCAAGACAAAAAAACAAAGTGATTATGCCTGCGTCAGCTTTGATTTCTTTGAGACGAAGGAGGGGGTCAATGGAAACAATAAAGCAAAGTGAATATAACATAAAGCGTGGCAGTACTAGTACCACCACCAATACTACTACTACTATTATAACTGCTACCGGTGGTGAGGACGATGATGGTGATAAAAATAATAATGCAAAAGAATTCAGGAGAAAATCCATTAGCACAAACTTCAACAGCAGCAGGAGGAGGAGAGTCACCCTTTCCAATAGAAAAAGTTTGGATGAAGAAGACGCGGAGGTCGACTTAGACTTTCTTCACACTCATGTCTACAATCGTGATGATGATGATGATGAAGATGACGAGTTATTGTTTTCTTCGCCCTTGTTGTGTATTGACAACTCGATTATTATTGACTTGGCCAAAGAAGAAATAAAAGGAGAAGGAGAAGAAAGGCTTTATTATTACAACAATAATAATAATAAGCAGCAGCAAATGGAAAAAGAAAAACAATATGATGACGATCACTGGTACAATAATGACTTTACTGGCTTTGATGAAGGTGACGATGATGATGATGATTATGACAGGAGCGTAGAAAAACAACAGCTTCGACAATTCGCTGTCAGTAGTGTGAGGAGAACAAGAAAAACAACGCTGCAACGATCACAAAGTGTCAGAACTAATGAATGCAGTCAACTACACAGCCGTCAACACTATCAAAACAACAATCTCGAGCAGCAGCACCAGAAGCCGAACAACAAACTGCTCGTGCACCACCAACAACTTTTCCGCCTGGAACAATTCCAGCACGATCATCAGATAGCTGACAGTCAAACAATTGTTTTATCACACCCTCTTTTATTAAATGAAGAATGTGCGTCTAATCATAACAACAATAAAAGTTTATTATTATTATATAATAATCATATTAGTGATAAATGGAGACATAATAGTGGAAACGCTAGCAGAAATAATAATAATAATAACAATAGTGGTGGCTGTTATTTGAGCAGCTGTAGTAGTTGGAGAACTAGCAGTGAAGGAGTAGGGAAAACTTTGGATAAGAGTGACGTTGGTACTGTTAAAGTTGCAAATTTTGTTTCTTCTACTTCAGCGATGATGATGAGTCCCGTAAAGTTAAATAAAAATGATAGGATTATCAGCTGTAGTAAGACTCGTGGAGTTGGGGGTGGAAGGAGTTGTAGCAGTAAAAATAAATCCCAAAGTAGCTTATGTGATAATCAAGTAATAAACAAGTTAATCTCTAGTGAAGTTCTTGTATTAGTTGGCGGAGGGATTTTCGGAAGAATGTGTCCGAGGAGCAGAAAGAGCAAACAGCGGGGGCGAAGAAATGACAGCAATGTGTTCACACTTTATAATTTAATATTAGTGCTTCTAAGTCTTCTCTGTTGTATCTCCAGTTGTCATCGGGTTAATTGCGCACAAGTTGTAGAGCAGCATGGAATTGAAGTAGTTCACGAAAGATCAACAAGAGTAGGAGCTTCACCGTCGATAGAATTTGACAACCTGGAAACAGGTGGAAAGAGTAAAAAAGAAAGTGACAGTAAAAAAACTAGTACAGATTCCTTTGGAAAAGAAGCACCATCATCTTCACCGTCGCCGTCGTCAGCAGCTGAGATTGCATCAAATAATGTCCCTTTACCAATTTCTTCATTTCACGATTACATGTACCGTGGCCATTTATTGGATAAACGAAGTAGTGACATGATCAGCGGCAGTAGTCGTAGAAGTAGTGATGCAGATGTTGGGAATACTCCTCAAAACTATCTTCGTGGTAGAAGTAATGACTCTATTATGACCTTGACCGAAGGCAGTAACAAATTGAACCAGTTCACCACTACAAATGGCAGTCTCGTTTAATAACGTTGATGGGGAAAGAAAGGGAAAAGGTGACGACGACAGCAACAAGAACAGCCTCAGTAGCAGCAGCACTGGCACTAGTGTTGATGGTGGTGGTGTAAGCAATAAGGATCAGATTGTTGGACCAAGGGAATTTGATGACATCAACAGCAGCAGCAGGACTCAACATAATAGTAGCAATACTTTAGAGAAAAGCACAGACGGCGAAAGTTTTCTCAGGGTTGAGAGAAATACGAAGGGCAAGACAANAATAAAGGAGTTTCGACGAGCAACACCGGTGGCGATGCGAGTAGTGTTCATCCTAATGAGCCAAGTCCATTTGAGAAAATGAGTGGAGATGGGCCGATGAAAGAGCATTTCTTCAAAAGTAAGTTGAGAAAAATAAAATATCTGTAGTCACACATGCATGCCTACATACCACTATGCTGACGATGCTACTTGTAAGCTTTCTTTCTTTCTTTTTGAGTTTAATTGAAAAACTACGCATTTCCATTTGATCTTATTAGCTTCCTGCCTTTTTTTCTGGTTGAATGAAAATGAATGAGCCTTTCAGCTTTGTAATAATATAAAAAAGGAATGTTATTATTATTATTGTACCGCCACCATGATTATCATCATCATTAGAGGGCATGGCTGCTTTTTTTGGAACGTCGCGTGTGTGCGTTTTTTCAAATTTTCCATTTTCTGTCTCCGCCAAAAAAATAAGGAGATTTTATTAGAGTGACAGTAAACGGGAAATAAAGGTATGTATCAAGAAAGTCTGGCTGCCTTCAATAACGATATAGAGACATGACATAACCAACATGAAGCCCACGGAACGTTCATTTTATTTTCACTCTTAACCTTTTCAGTTGTTGTAACAGTTTACTCCAGTAACTTTTGGATGTGAGCCAACAATAACACGAAGACAGAAGAAGAAGAAAAAACACGCTTTACAGACAATGTGTACCTACACACATACCACTCACTATTATTGTTATACTACCGGTTAACTTTAACGAACGGAAAATAGAAATGAAATGGTCAGATTTTTCGGGGAAATGAAACATTTTATAAACCAAGTTTGAGTAGAGTCTCCTCGTCACGCCGCGCTGCAAAAAACAAAGCGTTTTTTTTTTTGTTTTTTTTTTGGTCTACGGTTCTACATGACTGTTTCAAACGGGGGAATGAACCAAAAGATGAAATGACGGAAAAGAAAAACTTTTCTCATAAAAATTGACATGCTTTCTTTTCCAGTTATTACATCTTCAGCAGCTACCACATCACCACCACAGCCAACTATACTATAATGTATCCTTGCCCACTTTTTTTTTTAGCAAATGGATCGGCACACATTTTATAAACTCCAGTATATCTATAGCTTTTGTAGTTTTTTTAGTCCTTCCAGCCAGCCGCAGCTCAAAATATAAAAGTATAAATCCAAATGGAAGTCCCTTCCCCTTTTATTTCAGTTATCCCTTTATGCTAATATCCTTCTAAAAGTACTAGCTACATACCTACATACATACATTGGTACCGGATTAGTACACATTATGGTAAAATACGCATTTCCCTCTTTCTGTTGTGTCAAAGCTTTTTGCCCTGACTCCTAAAAAGTTTTGAGAGTGGAAAACCCGAAAAAAAAGAAAAACAGACAAATGTGAAGAGGCAGCAAATAAAGATATTTGCAACATGCGATGTCCGACCGAATAAAAATGTAAACTTTTTTTCCATTCCCATTACCCTGGCCATCTCTAAAACTGTGCATCCGTGCTTTTAAAAAGGGGAAAGTTTTTTTTCTTCCTTTTTGTGGTTTTTTTTTACTATTGCTACTTTTCGCTGGATTCATTGTCCTCCGTTCCTTTTGAAGTCCAAATGTGGAGAATACGCCGTATATTTTAGTTTAATGGCTAAAGTGGAAACAAACAAACAAAGCCATCCCGTAATACGCCACCAAAGCGTGTGTATAAAGTAAAGAAGGGCAACTCGTTTTTTTGGCTACTGCAAACCACCACCATGAAGGAAATGGAACAAACTTTCTCATTTGCTTAATTGACTTACATACATACCTACATATATATACCCGTATGTCTTTGGAATTAATAGGTCAGTTTCAAGCTTAGAAAAATAAGAGAATAAAAAGAGGAGGACATTACTACTTCTTCTATAATTTATGATAAAATTTAGGAATGGAAACAAATTGATAAAATCAAGTACCAGCATAACATAAAAAACGTTTCCTCTTTTGTACAAGTGGAGCATTCAAACTTTTTTTTTCTTTTTTCGAATTTAATCATTCAGCTTGTGATGAATTTTTTTAATTAACCTGAGGAGTTTACAATTCAAGTCAATCAAGAATCTACAGTGGAAAATACAAGAAAAAATATTTGAAAACTTTTTTTTCTTCCAATTCGCAATTCAGTGTCGTTTGCTTTTGTTACCCTTACTTATTTTTTTAATTAACCTGAGGAGTTTACAATTCAAGTCAATCAAGAATCTACAGTGGAAAATACAAGAAAAAATATTTGAAAACTTTTTTTTCTTCCAATTCGCAATTCAGTGTCGTTTCCTTTTGTTACCCTTACTTTCAAACTAGTATACCTTGCAGCAAAAAAACAACATAATATTCTCCCTTTTGTTTTGGACTCTTTTTATTGATGAATTTAGGGAATGAGTAATAGGCGGCGGTACTATAGTAGATAAACTGTCAGTCCTGAAGGCAGCCAAGAAGAAAAAAAAAGAAAGTTGAAGGAAGAAAGTGGAGAAGAGGAAGTAAAAGTTTAATAAATCATGATTAGAGTTCACCTCATTGCACAGCTTGAATGCAGATTTTCCCCATACATATATACATACATGTATATAATTTGTTTTAAGAAAGTTGAAGGAAAGAAAGTGGAGAAGAGGAAGTAAAAGTTTAATAAATCATGATTAGAGTTCACCTCATTGCACAGCTTGAATGCAGATTTTCCCCATACATATATACATACATGTATATAATTTGTTTTTATAGGTAGGTATGTGTTTTTATCTATATTCTACATAAACAATTGTGTATACCACCCGTATAAATTTAATAAGGCTAATGAGCCTCGCTCCTTGTACGAATCTTTCAAACTTTTTTTTTATTTTGCTGTTATACTTTCTTTCAAAATATTCTGTGTTTCTATTCACAAAAGTCTGTTTAGTAAACACGGTACTTTCAAATGATATACCTACACAAATGCATTATAGACACCCACCCACACAAATACGCAAAAAATATATATAGACAGATACTCAATGAAATATTGAGTGTATTGGCAAGGATGGATAAGAAGAATATATTTTTATCCAAGTTTTTACATAACTTTTTACACATGGAAGATTAAGTCATTAGGTGACCTGCTGTTTTGATTGAGCACTTTATGTCCTTCTACAGAACAAGCAGTGGGCTCACATATATAATTACGGGCTAACTGAACTATGTATAAAAAAGTATCCACTGAAATAGTGCATTGATATGTTTACTGTACTCACATACATACAAATAAGTTATAATTTTATTAGCCAAGTTGTATACTTTCATCTATCATGACACACATACATATCCAAGTAATAAAAGAAGGTTTCTTCCCTCGTTTACTATATTCTGAGAGAGAAATGAAAAAATACATCCGGGATAATCTTAGCTGAACTGAAAGGAAAACTGTCGTAACACGAAATCTATAGTTTATGGAACAAGAAGGTATACTATATGGATGGTCCTTTAATACTTAGGTATTTTATGTTTGTATGGTATGCAGGACCATAAAAAAGTTTGCTACATTTCGATTTTAATGACGATATAAAAACTACAGATACTTGCTTCTTCTTCTTCTTTTCAAACTCTACTCAACTTACAAGAATAAAAATTGCGCCATTAGTTTTGCAAGTATTTAAGTAGAATAAAAAAATGTACTCTAGCTTGTTTGATGAAAATGATGATAAAGTTAGCNTCTTCTTTTCAAACTCCACTCAACTTACAAGAATAAAAATTGCGCCATTAGTTTTGCAAGTATTTAAGTAGAATAAAAAAATGTACTCTAGCTTGTTTGATGAAAATGATGATAAAGTTAGCTGCGTGTTGCTTTCTGTACAATTTAAAAAATGTAGCTCAATGCAAGCTGGAGGAAGACATTTTTATTTACAAGGTAGTTAACAGCTGGTGCCCTTGTCGCCGCTACCATACTATTCTTCGTTTTTTTGCACAGGGATCGGGTTGCTCCAAGTCTGCTTATTTTTATTTACTTTTTTCCAAGTGAATAACTTCAACCTTCTACTGATCTAATTTTTACGCTAATAAACATGACTTTACTTACATAAGATACTAAAAAAGAGTTTCTGAAAGGATCCTCTTTTTTTCTCTGGAAATGGAAGATAGTTCTTTTGTTCCAATAATGGCTCAACTTGAAATAAGCTACAATGTTTTGGAGTATTTTGCAGTCAGAAGAGATGATGATATGGTATAAAGTTTCTTGTGTGTGGTGTTCCTTATTCCAACTTCCAATGAATTTCCACAAGGCAAAAAAAGTTACTTTTACTTTTTCCAATCAAGCGAAACAAAGAGAATGACTGGAGGAAGCAGAGGTGTATATTTCATACGAAAAAAATATATTTTATTTATTGTAAGTATTTTGTTTACTATTTTATTTATCTTATGATAAAATTTGTTGTAGTAAAAAAACAAATTTAATATTTTAGACTAAGAAAATAGTATTGATTTTTGGCACACTTTTTAAATGCTCATGAAAATGTTTTATGTAACATGAATAGCATTGATAAAGAGTATAAGCTTCCGGCTATTCCGTCTTCAGTAAAAAATCAAATAGCCAAAACTACACAGTGTATGTAAAATTCGGAGAGTAAATACGGGAAATGAATTTACCCAGAAAATAATGTACAAAAATGGAAGGATATACACTTGACTGAAGAAGTGAGTGAGTTTCACTTGAAAAATCTTCTTCTTCTTTTCAGTTGTCCATTCCAAGAAAATGGTGGAAAAAGTAAAAAAATGTTCTTCTTCTACATTTTTTTTGTATATTGCGCTTTCTCACTCTCTCGCACGGATTCCTCCTATTTTCCTATACATTTCACTACGACTTTCATGTTAGCACTTTTGAGTAGTATTACATACATGCAATAAAAGAAATAAGCAAGTGCAAGTGCGTGTTTTTCCAGTAAAAAGACGAAGTGTGAAATGTATTATATTTCTTGTCGAACATGAGCACATACGAGCATTTCTACAATTGTTGGAGAGAGAGAGAGAGAGAAAGAGAAAAAAAGTAACCGTAAAAGAAAAATTTCTTTTCCTATACTTTTGAGCCCCTTAACGTTTTTCCTTTTCATGTAACTGGAAAATCCACTTCCTCTTTTGAAATGGGGAAAAAGTTATTATTATTGAACTCGTGCAAAGTAGTAACCAACCGTTAAACTGCTGTGCTTTTAACCAATATACACGCATTATAGTACTATCAATTTTGATACTTTAAAAAAATGTACTCCTAACTCCGTTTTCTTGCATTGCATGGTGGTATGCTAAGTAATAAGTCTAATGCATTGTTGTACATTGTATTGGGATGACTGATGTGAGTAGTGGAATGTGTAAATGAATAAGACAACTTAGAAAATATAGCGGGTAAACAGAGTATACTTATATACGCATATGGTACATATATAGTGGCAGCAAAGGAAGGCCACTCAACTTTGTTTTCCGGTTTTGTGAGTCATGAAAGTAAAAAAAAGTATATTTTTTTCGTTTTTGAAAGAGAGAAAGCTAAAAGGCATAAAAAAGTGAAGTTTTCCTTGCATGTGTATTTAGAACTTTACATTTGCGAATATATATACAGTTCCATTGCAAGTTGTACAATAAGCCTGCCTTGTACATTTCTTTACTTTTTTTTGAGGAGAAGGATGTCGATGAAGAAGTACAAGGAGTTAAAGTGTAAGTGGTAATATATATGGTAAATAGGAGGACAAAAAAAGTTGGAGAAAGTAAGCCAATCCATGTCTTTTTTCCAAGTAGTATAGTTATCCTTATGCCTACTCTCATCTGCTTGCGTATATATACGTAATAAGGTAGTAGGAGTGAAAAGAAGAAGAAGGAAAAAATGAAGGAGAAAGCAAAAGTTGTGGGAGGGAAAACAGAGTGAAGTTGAGTTTCCTATGTTGGTATTTTTCTTCCTTTCGCACTCCACACACACAAGTGCAAGTACAACTACGACCAGTATAGTAGTAACGGCAGTCAAGCCAGTCATTCACGTCAGGAGCAGCAACAAGAAAAAGTCTAACTGGTAGTTTAATGATGATGATGGTGTGCATGTGGTCTATATACATATATAGGTACCGTGTGTATATATTTTGTGTTTTTCTTCTGCTCCCCTTTCTTTCTTGTTAGTTTACGTGATCCTCTCTCTCTGAAGATGTGAGAAATGCTAAGAGAGTGAAATCCACTCTGACTCTTCTCTCTCTCTCTGCTCACCAGCTTGAGTGGCAGTGAATAAAGCTCACACATATATTTACACATTAAGCGTGTGTGTGTGGCTGCTGGTTGGATGGATTGTATTGTAATAAGTATGGTGTGTTTTTTATATATAATGCACATATAAAACTTTATATAAATATCTTTTGAATGACTTTTGCGAGAATCCCGGTAAGTTTTTTTTTCTTTTCTTTTTGCAGGCAGAGTCGGAGGGAATCAAGTAGATAAAGTGTAATAACAGTATTTAATCAGGCGGACACTAGTGGTAATGCGTGCATCAGATGAGGATAGTTATTAAAAAGAAGGAAATAGTAGGTTTAATTAGGATTTAGGCTTCTATCCCTCTCCTCACCACTTTTTCCCCTCGTTTTTTCTTTGAATAGTTT
This sequence comes from Paronellides praefectus, assembly GCA_027744595.1. Lineage (NCBI taxonomy): Eukaryota > Metazoa > Arthropoda > Collembola > Entomobryomorpha > Paronellidae > Paronellides > Paronellides praefectus. The sequence goes on from JAITYZ010001154.1 coordinate 14,461, forward strand.
TTTTCACGAAGATGTTACTTCCTGTTAATGCAATAATATAAATGAGAAAAAAGTAAGAGTATGGATCTTTCTTTTGTTATCCAAAATTGAATCAGAGTAAATGGTAAGCAGGAGAGTTAAAAAAATGCCAATGAAAAAGGAGAAAATTTCTCCGAGAAATAATTGAGGAATCGAAGGAAATTGAAGAAATAACGGTACTACAGCAGTTTGTATTTGCATTCAATGATGAGATCATTTAGGTTTATAATAGGGAAAGTTCTACAGGGAAGATTGTAAATAAAAGGATGAGAGCTCACACTCTGAAAAGGATATAGAATAAAAGATAGAAAATATAAAAAATTGCAAAGGTGAATGTCCGCCGCAATGCTATGATATAAATAGGTATATATATTTTGCAGCAGTTGGAGAAGTTGTTATTGCGGTCAGTAGGTTCTACAAATATTTACGAGTGTTTCATGTTTCAATGTAATATAATATGTATTTGTGTAAGCAATAAATCACAAATGCTTCCAAGCCAATTTTGACAAAAGCAAAATTGTGCGGATTCTCTAGAGATTTTCTCACTGCGACATATTTTTTTCCTCTGCATACTAAATTACAGGTGACAAAATCTAGTTACTTTTTACCCCATACTACTAAAAGTAGGAAGACGACAGGTTTTTAGAGAATTTTGCGACTTTCTATGATAAACTATGAACAAAGAATAATAAATTCCAAAATGGGAGATTTTCTTTTTTTTTGGGGGGGGGGAGTAGTAAACATCGCCTTTTCCATTTCTCACGTTAAATTTTAATTTCAAGATAAAAAATACATCCACCGCTTTGGATGACGTTGGGAAAACAGTAGGGAAATGCGTGTATGAAAAAGCCGAGATAGATGAAAAAGCAATAAAAATACGTAATAATACTGGTCTGGAATTGTTACTACTACTGTTATTATGAATGACTCTCTTTTTTTATACATCATATTACTACACGCTAAACACAACAACAACTCAAGAAGACTTTCAGAGAGGATCCACTCACTCAACTGTTCTATTATTATTACATACCTACGCTACGCCGCGCAAAACTAGCCTGCCTTTTCCATGTCATGTACTTTACATTTAAGTACGACAATCACGCTCACGCTGCTCATGGAAAACGAGTAAAAAGGTTGAGTGTATAGAGCTCTTGGGGAGTCCACAGACAAGAGAGAGAAAAGAATTTGGAATGTTGTTGGATGGATATATATACACAACATGGGAGGGAGGAAATGGAATATTATTATTATTATTATCCTGTCCTCTGCATCCAGTCTCACAACTCACAATAATAATCAGTTTATGTATGTCTTTTTGTATGCAGAAGAAAAAAAACGATTCTGAATCTACTCACTTTCCCCTAGCCTAATATTCCCTATATATTAATATTTTTTCAAGTACTTAACACTTTTATCCTGATCCACTTAATATAACTGAACTGGATTTGAAAATCAATGGGAAATAGAAATTCATGCGGGTAATTAGCTAGCTAGTAGGTTTGATTGTTTCGATTCAAGTTTGTAGATGCAAGTTTAAAAATTCCCAACCAGCAAAAAAAACTAAATTTTTTTGCATGCCAGTTCATATCCAGGTGAAAACATTGAAAAAAGAATAAAAGTTTTGTTGTGGATGACTTTGTGAAGAATTTTGGACAGAACAAAAAAAATGTGAAGATATTTTTTATAAGCTTCGCATCAACTTTGCTGTTGAGAAATTTATAAAAAGTGAAAAATCCACTTGAAGGTTTCCCACTCTAGTTTGTTTCTTTCCCCTGTCGACAAACCTATATAAAAAATTTGCTACAAAAATGTGCACACTTCCAGAGACTTTTTTGTCTACTGACTCCATGCACACACTTCATGCCCTTTTTTACTCGACTCTCCTTTCCAAGTTGTCTGCTGCCTGAGAGTGTGTATACATACCTTAGAAAGAACCCAACCCTGCTGTATTATTTTTCTACAAGTTCTACAATTCAAACAAAATGATCCACATCCGCCCTCCTTTATTGTTTCAATATAATTCCCTCTTTTGTTGTAGTAGATGTCGAGAGTTGCGTAAAAACAAGAGAGGAAATGTATGAGAGCTGTGTGTACAATATACCACTATTATATTGCAGGAAACTGTATGGCTCTGAAAATGAAATGATTTGCTCTTCTACTAGCTCCCTGCACTCTTCATTTCTCATTGTTCCGGGGTTTTGTTCCAGTGTCAAGTATATTTGACTTGTTCATAAAATATATACATATTTTAGATGCAAAAATAACAATAGCAGCTCAGTACTTTTAAAACTTTATGTACATATACCTTGTTTGGAAGGCTCTGCAACTCTGCAATGCTATTCAAGAACACTACGGATTGTGCACGCATCATTTTCACTCCTCTGCTTTTTCTTACACTTTTTTTACTAACCAACAGCCATAACATAGACCATCATAACAGCATCATCATCGTTCCATTTCAAAAACTACTTCAATTGTATTTACTCTTCTTTCACTTTTCAAATACGTTTTTGTGGTGTTTATACACACGACCATATATCCCAAATGCATCTTTTTTCACAACAAAATAGCCCAAAAAATAAAATTATATTACAAACGGTTGATTTCATCCTTTTCCGTTGAAGTCGCCTATATGCATACAAAAAACGTGCAGCACCTATAGCTATACTACATTTGTAACGTATACCTAATATATTTACATTTTTTATATTTCGTTAACCATCCTTCTTTCCAGCTAAACACATTTTTATACATTTTTACTGTGTGAAAGTGTGAGATGCGAGCGAACAATGCATTCCATTCCAAACCAACTTCCACTCTCAACTTTTTTTTTCTCGCTTGACATTGTATAGCTGTTATTGTGTCGCTGTTGATGATATTACTCTATTGAATCACGTACATAAACTTTCCATTTGGCATGACGTGCATACTTATAAAAAAAACACCGCACACGTGCTTCTCTCTTTCTCACACTACCTATCTCTCTCTCTCTCTCTCTCGCATGGTCATATATAGAGCCCTGATTGCTATTACTATATTCAGAGTGTAAGGTGTTTTTTTGTGTTAACATGGCAAGTTAGGTGAAAAATTTCCTACTTTTTCCTTTCCATTTATTCAGTTTGGTTGTTGGACGACTCATTTCCTGTGAATGCGAATGAATCTAGGGAACAAAACAGGAACTTGGTTTTCACAGACTCATTTTAGATTGCGACATGTAGCATTCACTTATCCAAGTTGCTTTATACCCCACCACCACTACAACCTTACATTACTTTATACTTCATACATTATATAATGCAGAGAGAGAGAGAGAGAGAGAGAGAGCAAAA
>JAITYZ010001155.1:0-11406 GCA_027744595.1 Paronellides praefectus
CAACTTTGTATATAGGTATGTATTTAGTGTATCCGCTGTCCACAATCCACAACACCCACAGTGCATCCGCTGATGATAAGGACGGCTCACATTAAAGCTCATTGTTTGGCGTTATATAATTCGTTTTAAAGAAAGTATCTTAAATTATAGGCACATGAAATTTTCACATTATTGTTCATTAACGAGCAATAATATCTCTTTAAATGTTTACTTGGATGTTTAGTTTAAACAATACCTAGGCAAGTAGCAGTGTGCGTTTTGGGGAAAAAATAAGTTTTTATTGTAAAATGCGTTCATCTAAATCTAAAGAACAAAGCAATAAAAAAATTCAAAACAAAATCAATCAATCAAAAACACATTTTGCTCACTTCTGGATTCACACAAGTCATTTAATGTAGTGTACTACAAGACAAGGGCATATATAAATTAATATAGCTACTTTACATAAAGCATCTTGAAAATGAAACTCGTTATATTTAGCAATATTCTGTTTTGCATACTTAATTAGTACATGAGGAAGAGGAACAGCATTTTAGTAAATTGTACAGTCAACACTTAAGTTTGCTCAAGAGTTGGACAGAATGGGGATGGTTCAAATGCTTACCACAGCTTAAGAACAAAAAGTGGTAATCTTTAGTTACGGATTATGATTGCTTAATGGATAGATTAGTGAGATACTGAAATGATTACTTAAGTTAGACAGTGATGATTACTGATTACTGATGCGATATGATATGATAAGTATATAATACATGATAATAATGTAAGAATAAAGGTGTTACATGCGTAAATATATTCGAAGACAAAGACAAATTTATTTTATTTAAAGGGATTTTTAAGCAACGGGATATATTATGTAAAGGTATATCAAGAGATAATATACTTTGTGTACTTGATGTATTTATGATGAGTTTGCAAAAGAGGAAAAGTGATTTGATTACGTATTAAAGAATACAAAATGCGATTCATTGAGGATTTTGTGCTTTCATCATGATAACAGCATAATAATGATAGATCCTCTTAATAAAATTAGATCGTTCTTTCAACCATGTAGAAAAAAATTGAGTGTAGTGATGCACATTAAATTTATATCCCTGATCAATGATGATGGAAAAATATTTTGAATAAAATCAGATATGCAAAAATGAACCTTAAATTTGTCCAGGTTTGCTTTCAGACATTAAAAAGATGTTTAAAGATTTGTATCATATTCATTATTTTTAATCAAATTTTGATATGATCTTCTAAATTGTGTACACTAATTTGAATTGGTAGCCTGATCTCTCTTGTTGTTTAATTTGCTCTTTTATATTTTAATTTAATTTAATTTTTTTTATATGTAAATCCACTCGTATATATGTAGATAATATATGGATATATTATATTAATTTTGTTTTAAGAAAATAAAAGTTTTCTTTATAAAAGACGCTATTAATCAACGACAACAACGAAGTAAATTGTGGTTGTTGTCATTCACAAATCTTCTGTATAATTTCTGCAAAGTGGTCTTCCTGTTCATACTTCTTCACATAATATTATTATATATCTTGTAACACAATCAAACTGTTACAGTTACACTAACCAACCCTACCTAACTGATTAAGTGAGTAACAACATTTTCTCATTTAAGATCCCTAGAGAAATCAATCCTACGGTTGACGTAACTTGAATAGCCTTAGGTTCCTATACTGCAAAAAAATGTACCGCATTTGAGTGTCTCGTGCTCCTCCAATTACTCTCTGTGTTTGCTGCATTTCACAGTAATGTACAAACATTTGCGTGCAAAAGTACATAATATTATGTATAGCCATGTATGCATATGTGGTATGTATAATAATATCAAGCCTTACACAATTTAAATGTTACTTCTTTCAAATGCATCTTCCGTCCCCGACCAGAGATTGCAGTAATTACATTATCATCATCATCATTTGAGTGCACTAAAGTATATAAGTGGTTCATGCCTACAGAAAATATATTATATCATGTCTATAGTTATACACATGCGTATATATCACTTTCAAGGGATGTTATAAACGCACAAAATTCAATCCCATTAAAGTGTACTTGATTCGAAAATAGTAGTATCATGTTTCAAATTATAATCTCTGTGCTGTGTATATACTACACATCATAATAATAATATCATATATATTTACATGCAGTTTTGTCAGTTTAGAAAATCACAATCGCGTCCAAGAGGCGTATCACAGAAATGCACTTTTCCATTTAACAGACCCAATCCATATATATCATATCCATATCATCATACACTCATGTTTTGTCAAGCGTTGCGAGATGGAACACAAAGTGGTTTAGGTTAGGGATGAAATAAATGAACATATATAATATAATCATATAATGAAGATGTTCAACATGTTATCTTAAATTGGATTGAGTACTAGTCAAACAATGAATAATATGGTATTATCATACGTATATGCATGTATAATTTTATTTTTACGAGGAAAGAAGATGAGGCAATTATTATTTTTAAACTCAAGATCCAAGAAAGTTTTTTCCCTTCAAATTTCTGTAAATTGCATGAATGATCATGTGAACTTTATGCACAATAATTCATGTTTATACATTTTTATCATGATCCTTGGTTTTGCAGGAAAACTCGGTGAAATGCACGATAGCAGTGACGGATCGTTTCCAACAGGGGTCCTCCTTCCGGAGCAAACAAGTCTTTCACACAAGAGCCTTGACTCTTTATCAAGCATTGATGCGTTACATGATGATGATGATGAAAGCAGCGAAGATAATGATGATGATTATGATGCCATACAGCAAAGAATATCATCAATGGGACATTATGGGGCAAAGTATACAAATGCTTCATACTCCTACAATCATTCAAGTCATCCACAAAATCCTTATTATCATAACTACTATCACCGTTCAAGACAGTACAAACTTGAGCCAAACTTTGGTACATTGGCCACATTGCCCCATGAAAATCCACTGTTGAGCTTACACGAAGATGTTCAGTATGACCAAAGGATGCCGTCAAAATATAAATCGGGTGAAATTGATGATAACAAGATTAATTTTCAGTCGATATCAAAGCTCAAAGGAAATCACGGAGAAGATTCCACCCTGGAAAAAGACAAGGTCATGCTTCATTATGCACATAGACAGACTTATCCAATAATTACAGAGCCTCCAACGCCTAATCAAACAAGTAGTATTATTAGTAGTACCCACCAAGATCAATATCTCAATACCAAAACGCATTATCCTCCCGTGTCAAGAAGACCGGATAGCCTGAGGCAATATAAAAACCACCAACGTAAAGAAATAATTGGCATGGTTGATGATGAAGAAGAAAATGTGCAGCGCCTTGAAAAACCTTCCTTTCGTCTCCCTTCCTCAGAAGACGAGCAATATCCAGTTTCCGACCTTGATGAATACGACGATGAGGATGTTTTGGAAAAATTTATTCCTGGAAATAATTCTCACACCTCAGGAAAACTTCGTTTTAGACAAAGTTCACAAGCTGAACTTGATGGAGCTGAAAACGATGAAAACTCGTTGAGATCTCGCCGAAGACCAAGACGTAGCGTGGTTCATCTCTACGACATGGTGGTTTGCTCTACGGGTTGCAACCCACTCATTTTCAAAGGTTACGGTTGCTATTGCGGGTTTTTGGGAAGTGGACTAACTGTAGACGGAATAGACAAGTGAGTTAATGAAATGACAAAAGCGTAAAGGTTTTTTTATAAAATGGGTTCAATGTTGTGGTACTGATTTCTTTTGCAGATGTTGTGCCAAGCATGATTGGTGCTACCACCATGCCAAGTGCCCTCCACTGCTGACCTATTTTGTTCCATATTATTGGAGATGTGATCATGGGCGCCCTCAGTGCGGTAGGGAGAGTGCTTTTACTTTGCATGTAAACATAATCAGTCTTTTAGTCATTTTTCAGTGCGCATATTTTCTATCTCGTTTCCAGTAACCGACTTTCGTGGATGGAAGGGAGTTTGTGGTGCTCATCTTTGTGAATGCGACCGACAATTTGCAGAGTGCCTGAAAAAGTTTCCTTGTCCAAGGTCAAGGGCCATGTGTGTCACCAGCCCTTGGAGGTTCTGGCAAAATTTACTCATGACTCCTTCTATGCGATATAGATATTATTAAGATTGTTATCAAAAATTACAATTTTAATTGACTTATTGTAACAATATTTTGGTGAAGGAATTCATGAAAAATGTGTAGCTTGTCTGATTAAGGTTTCAACGCTGGAAATGAAGCATTTAAAGCGGTGCAGGTGCAAAAAGGAACAGCTACTAGTTTCTCAATTTATGATATACATGGAATCAGCGCATACATTAATAATTAGCAAAATTTTATAATAGCATTACTTCCTAATTGAAATGCTATCGGAGAAGCGACGATTTGATAGTATTATTATCAAACATGTTTGAAATAACTTGTTGAAAACTTCACACTGATAGATTGCAAAATCAGTATATCCGTTTTCTAGTCACTTAATATTTTACATTAAAATACACGACTAATTAATCATCGGACTCAACTGTTTTTACAGAAAAATTACACAGTCGAGCCGACTAGACTACAACAACTTTGCAATATGAACACTTATTTGTTGCAATAATTCTACATGGTTTTGAATAAGGGTCCGACGATATAGTGTAGTTTGTTTGCTGGGGCTTAGTTTGGATTGGTTTATGGGAGACAATGCATAATAGTTTTTTTTAGTAATATTTTGCTTAATATAAAGTATTATTATTTGGTACATTTACACATCTAATTTAATTAACTACACTACTCACAATACTAATGCGTAATTTTAATGGGTTGTTATATGCACTTGGTTTTGATAGTCACGACATGCCTGAGGATCCTAGAGCATTTCCTTTCACCGTTAGTAGAGGACATCGGCCTTGGCGGCCGCCACCTCCGCTACCATTTCCACCACCACCACCGCGGATACCAATTCTTCCATTCCCTCCGATGGGAAGACTCTTTTCATGACAGTGAAAAAGACGATATGTTTACCTTGTCGAAAAATGAGTTATCTTTGCACATAACGCTGTTCTTCACTATATACACACTTTTACACATTCACGACATCCATTAGTGTAGACAATTTTAAAGATTAATTGGTTCTATAACTAATACAAACTTTCAAAATCCACTGGAAGGAAACCAGAGAATCGCCTGGTTTAATAGCATGTAATGGTATAACATTTAACACACAAACTAACAAGCTTGCAATTTTGAACATCAATTTAATTTAAATATTATATTATAAATAATACGTAGTAAATACAGATGCATGCCGCACGTTTTAATTGCCATTCTGATATATAGTTCTAAAAGTAGTTTGGTTGTTTATATTTATTATTTTTTGAAAGCAACATTAATATGCTATTAAATATTGACAGTTTACCTACACAAGACCATTGTGTGATTGATGTACCATTACCGATACTATTTTTACTTGCTTTTAACAAAGAATGTTGGGACATGCTGCTGCCCATCCATCCAAATTTTTGGGTCATCCAAAAATGACAACCCTTTTTCTCCGACGACGACATCATCATCGACACGAGTTTTATTAGAGGATCGCCCCTCTTCTTCCTCATGAATATCTTTTGTACTTTTTTGTACATTCTACAATATTTTACGTCAAAGTATTAACTAATGATGCGCAATATTGAATATACGTACCTATGTAGTCCTTATAAATTTACAATACGAAGGCGGAAAAAAGTGATCAAACAATTAGTATGACGGTCTACTCTGATGCTGCTGGAGTGTTAACAAGGTATGTAGTGTATACGATTGAATAAGAAGCGTTTTGTTATTTTGCATGGAAAATGCATGGAACAGTAAGCAACCAAAGAAGTTTTCCGATTTATATAACTGTTTTATTCATTTTGTAGAAAGTTTAATTTGTTCCAGTAATTATGATGCCAAAAGTAGGAGTACACAATATATTATAATATATTTACTTTACATAATAATGAGGTTTTGTGTTATTTTTTAATTTGTTAAGAATAATTAAATGTATGTATCACTATTTTCGAACAGCCATCGCAATAAGTATATTTTGTATTATGTACAACGATGTTTTTTTAACCGTTGCCTTCTTATACTTTATATTGTTCCATCATATTATAATATTATTATTCAACATGTTAATTTCCTGTCATTAATGAAAACTGTAAAGAATAAAGATGTATCATCATCACCTAGTCAAAGTCATAATAAATTAATTTGATTTTTTCTGATTGCTTTATTTGGTTATATACATAGGTATGTATAAAAAACATGATTTTAATTTCATGGCTAATGATTACGATCACGATTCTATAATTATCTACTCTGCTGCCTTTAATCCTGTGACATTTTTCATTCATTTCATACACCATTGTACGAAAATGTGATTAGTATTATGTATGTAGCTTTCCAAAAATAATTCGAGTCGACTGACGACAAGTAATTAGGTATATTTATGTTCATGTCATCTTACGTTACTTGATATTTACCAATCAATTAATATCATCATCATCTATTACCTATGTACCATTGCCATTATACACAAACTTCATCTCAATCTGTCATTGACTGAATTTGTGATGATGAGAGAATGTACGCGTATGCAATTTATGCTTCTGGGCAAACTTACAATAAAATCCATCTTGTGTCTTCACCTTTGCAACTGCACTGTTGAATGTCAACTTGACATTGTCAAGTATATAGCATTTTCTATCCCCCCATTTGTCCAACCATGATAATTTGTAATGGGTAGTAATCAATCATGTTGTCATTTAAAATAAAATCTGATTGATTGATGCCAATATTCCGAGTAGTCCTTAGTCCTTGATGCGAGTTACTTTGTGTGCCCAATGTTAGTTTTAAATTGGCAATGTATCTCGCCTTTTACAGAATGGATTTCATTGTTGCCCTTTGTGGTAAATGACGTATATAGAAATAAGAAATGGGATGCAATCAATCAGTCAAGCACTCACAATTTGCTCTATTTGACGTGTACATATGCAAAGGACATTTTAAACATTATCTACTGGCTGAATTTTTTTCTTCGTGGTCACCACAGGTGCAATTGCATGGCACGAACATGCTGATCTATTATTATACAGTACTTCCGAAAACATTTTTTCGAGCAAGAAGGAAAGGAAAATAGAATGAAGTCTCCTTCTAACTATCCCCAATTTTTCAAACGAAGGCTTCTTTGAACAAAAGGCACAACAATAGTTTCTAGGTATTTCAAACGACCTTGCTATCGGGTAGGTTATTTCTTTGTACAATTTGATGGCGCAATCCAAACGCATATTTAAGAAAAGTGATATAGGTTGACAATGCAAAATGACAGTAAAAGTACAAGTTGGTGTGCTCCTGTCAATATAAATAATGCACTGACATGTAAAAAAAAGTCTTGAGTACTATTGTCATCTCAAGCCCTTCAAAGAGTAGATTTGGCCCTCGAATGATGGCAATTGGTTGGGGGAATCAATGAAATGAAAAAAATTGTATTTATACTAAGATATGATGTAATGGTCATTGAAGAGACAGAGATTATAAAGAAGGTAGTAAGTAGGAACCACATTATAAACTTTTAATACGATAAGCTATATTATTATTTTGAAAGCCACAAAACAATTACACGTCGTAAAATATCAATTAAATATTATTTAAAAAGTAATTAAAATTATTCGCAGTTATTTCCGAATACCCCTATTTCTATCTGGCGGCGCAGTTCTCAGTTGGGTGACCATTTCGACGATCTTTTCGGCTAAATTACGATCAGTGGTAATGCAGGACGATCTGACAAACAAGAGCTCGTTTTCATTCTTCCTCTCGTAAGCAATGTTAGCCGCTTCCTCAAAGTATCTGCAAACAATGAGAAGGTGTTTAATATGGTCTTTATTTTAATAAATAAACAGAAATGTGGTGAACGATAAATATTGTCATATTTCTTAGTTTGTCTTACTTTGCCATTACATAGTATTTCACTTGTAAATCTTCCTTCACACGAGGCAAATACTTGTGAGCTTCTGCCCTATTGCCATACTGGAGACAGGCATCTACGAACTCCTATACGAAAAATTTTCATTAACACGGTTTCGATTTTAAAAATTCTTATAAATAATTTTAGTTGAAACATACGTACCTCATATCCACCAGGCACTTTCTTTACTTTTGACATTTTTTCTAAATCAGACCACTCATGATGTTCTGCATGTGTTTGTAGTCTGATACTCCAAAACCTGCACAAATTAACCATTCGGAATATTACGAATTACGATTGTGTTTTTCCCTTGACTCTCACGTAAAACGTATTAATTTATATATAGATTTCAGACATACATTTTCTCGGATACTTTAAATTCACTTCTGAGCTTATCTGCTAACTTTGGCTGTTTCAAGCTTAGCAGTTCTTTGATTGTGTCGCGCAACGACAAATCTATGAAGCTTTTGGCATACTGTTGTTCCAATTGTTGCTGATATTTTAGTAATCGTATTTGTTCCTCACATATGCTAGCCATAAACTCATTTTTCGCTTTCTTGTACATTTCCTGGCCAGATACCAATGAAGATAACCGACCGGGAAAATTCTTAAACGGAGATGGGAAAAAAATGAAAATGTACGACGATTAGAACAAATGCTATGAATACTACTGCTCTCATCAAATTAAATTGGGCATGCAATTTTCAAATTAGTTTGCAAACTTACCCTTTCAGCCTGAGCAGTGTAGCTTTCCCTGATGAATAAAGCAGCTTGAGACTCAAAGTCATCTTCTTGATCATAAATGTCACGTACCGCTTCTGGTTTGAATATTTTGCAGTGTTTGATATAATAGCTTTTGCGCAACCGGATACTTGCGGATGAGCATCTAAAGTAATAATTGTACCTGAAAGTGCCCCATCGGCATTGTATCCCGGAGGTTTAAAAGCACGTCATATATTAGATTGGAATCTCCACTTTCAACTGCATTATGCAAAGCGGTCTCTTTATCTCCTAACTTTAAAAGTAATGGCACTTGGATACTTCTTCTTACTTCAAAACCAGCCAACTTCATCAAAATTCAGGAAAAATAATCCCTCAAATTACAGAAAATGTCATTACAACGCTACTCAACATAAGAAATATATTTATATTTCAGCACACCTTTAATGCCAGCTTTTTCCGTCCTGCGTCAAACGCTTTATTTGCGATTTCACTGTAGCTAATGCTCGTATCTGACTTTAGTTTTTCATATATTTCATCTGCCAATTTTCCCTCACCAGCTTTTTCCGTCCTGCGTCAAACGCTTTATTTGCGATTTCACTGTAGCTAATGCTCGTATCTGACTTTAGTTTTTCATATATTTCATCTGCCAATTTACCCTCTTCTACATGAGTTTGCCCAACCTGGAAAAAATGAGTTCCAATATAAGCTATAAACAATGTTGGAATTAATCATGATTAACATGAAATTGTGAAAAATGATTTACTTTGTAACACGCCCAATGTGCTAAAATCCTTGATCTCCCCTGAGACTCTCGCAATTTCAAAAACTCTGCAATTTTTATTGCCAAAGAATATTGGCGCCGTAATACCAAACGATCGATCAGCACTGGAATAGTTAATTTTTCTAACCTAAAAAAAGAAACATCAAAAGTTTATTATTGTCACGATCGTTTCTCCAAAATACAAACGTTTGTAACTTTTAGCAAATGGTTCGCAAAAGTTACATTATATTATAAGCGTAATTAATATAACACTCACTGTGTATAAGTCAGCGGTATAGCTATATTGTAGTCCTTCACAGCATTTAGTATCCTCAACATTTGACACATATGAACAAAACCCTCGGGGCTGTATTTTGTAAGGAAACATTTTCCGAATTGGGCAGCCTATTTAAAAAAATATATATAAATATACATGCTAACAAATGAATTATGATACCACCGATAGTTATAGTATAACTACATGTATAAATATGTATGTATATAGTATTTACTTTTAATAGCAACTTTTGTGTTGGAGGATAAAACTCATGTCCGGCAGCGCTGATACATTCTTCCACAGCTTCATTCATTTTCCGAATTGTTCTTATATATTCATCCGCTTTGTGACTCCCTTTGGAATACTCATTTGAAGCCAAGAATAGAACTGAGCCTGGTGTCACACTACCGATTCCCAATACAGAATTGGTTTCCCGAGGCACCTTTTGTATGATTTCGTGCACATTATTTCCTACAACCCGAACACAATCAATTTCTGGAATCAATGCAAACTGACTGTCCATTGTAAAGGAAATGCTTTCTCCAGAACGGTTGACTAGCACTAAAGTGGTGTCCCAACTAACGACGACAGCTTTTGAGCCACACCACACCATTTGTTTTGGCCTCGTTCTAAGTCCCAATGTGTGCTCGCAGTATTTTGTACTAAAATCACTTGATCCCAACCATAATATTCCGGATTCTGTGAGCAATGCTATATGAAGACCATTTAGTGATACAGCTATGACACTCATGGGAGAATTCATACCCGCAACCGAAACAAACTCTGGACAAACTAGCTCCGCTTGGTTGGCATCAACACGATAAAACGAATTTTCTCTGGCGGCGACAATATGTGTTTGCCTGTTTGCGGCCACAACTGCCCAAGCAGTGATTTTAGCCTCCGTAGGTGGCATTTGAGCAAATCTGGTGACCCTTGCATTTCTGTAGTTATTTACAACAACAAAATTTCCCTTTGTCGTGAGGTATGCGACACCAGTTCCATTATTACTTGGAAATATATCCGCTTCAAATGCCTTTTCTTTGGACTCCTGTTTGGAAAATGGAATAAATTCTACATAATGTAGGTAGGTTTATAATACCATTACACTCACAAATTAAAATCCCACTTACTGAACCAATAAGACACTGAACGGTTTCTTTTGAGGCCCCAAATAAATTGTATATCAAAATATTCCCATCCTCCTGTACACAAAGAAGGTCTTCCGATGATGACCATCCCATACGTACCAACACACCGGAATCCCACTAAAAAATTATCGAAATATAGGAATCCCGTTTGATTGAAGCCAGCCGTAATAATAAAATTGTTTGCAAAATTCTATCAATACCTTTACAGAAGAGATTAGGTGACCGGCAGCAGTGAAAATTGATATGATTGGCTTTGCCGGAATCTGTGCGGTAACACGGAGAAACTTTTTGTCATCCTTTATTATTGCAATAGGACCTCCATATGAAGCTCCAACAACTGCATAATTTTCAATGTCCACTTTCTGTGATGTCCAACCCATATCATATAGCTCAATTTTCCGGTAATATTCGGGAATTTCATTGCTGTCACCAATCTGAATCCAATCAGTTGTAAGAGGACGATCAAAGTCTGATAGAAAGTTCATGATGCAGTATTGGC
>JAITYZ010001156.1:0-12646 GCA_027744595.1 Paronellides praefectus
TATGGATAGATAGAGAAACATGCAAACACTCGCATTATTTTATTATTATTATTATTTTTTTTTGGTGAGCACAAAACTCTGAAAAGAAGTCTATACTGCTGCCACACACCACCGCCTTTCGGTTTTTCCATCAAATTTGCCTTCCTTTCACCAAACTTTTCATGCCTCTCCAATATATATATATAGTAGTTCTAGTATAACAGCATAGTACATAAAAAGCACTTCACTTTCATATTGTAATAGTCATCATAACGTTTCATGTGTTGGCTGTTGTAATGTGCTCTACACACAAACTCACTCTCTCAATCCAAAAGGGGCTACTCCCAGAATAAAGGCGACAGTGACAAAAGCCAGCCAGTCAAAACTTGCTCAAGTCAATATAATGCATACATAATAGTATCTGTCCTTCTCTGATGTTAACAGATTATCATCAATGGGTAGATATAAAAATATGACATGTGAAAAAATGCATGCATTCTTCAGATTATTATGGTATCACACTTGTGCATTCACTCCTTTGCAATATACTCACTCCATCACTCTCTCCTCCTCTCACACCCAACAACTTTTTTCCTCTATCCTTTTTTTCTGGATTATTATGTGAACATCATGCTTTCCCCGCACAGAATAGAAATGTGACTTCTTTTTCTTCAAATGTTTGTCTTGCTTATATTTAGGCATCTCTTCATACATATTATATTATCATCATCACACAAATGCAATAAAAAATATCCATAGGTATTCACACACCAGAAAATAAACAAGTATGAAAAATTTCCTATGCATACACACAAATAAATATGTTTGCCTTCGCTCATTTTTTTTCCCTCCATATGCTGAGCGTAGATTTCAAATTCATTCAAATTTCTGTACATGTCAGAAAATGTTTATATGCATAGCTACCTATGTGGCTATATAGGTATATCTTTATATAATGCAGAGTTGTATGGCAGTGACTAACAAGTAAATAGATAACTGATGAAAAGAGTACTCAGAGTACTCACGCATGTCAGTAAATACTAATATCTTCTTCCTTTTTCAAATTTAACACCCTTTCCGGTGCCATTCCTCTACATTTTATGGTCAGTGCGCATTTATTTATTTTTTTCCTGCTGTCTTCCATGTTTAAATTATAATTCCTTTGTCGGGCATATGGACTCTTAGATTTTTATTTTTTTATATTTTTGCTTTGAAATTTGAAACGGCTGCTTTGAGTTTGATAGATGAAGTGTTTGAATAGAGAGATGGAAAAATATATAAACAGAGAGAGAGAGAGTGAAATAGAAAGCTAAAAAAAGTTCAAATATTGTATTTGCTTTTTTAACTTATGAATTTATTTATTTTCTGGTTAATATTAGTATTCACTGAAGAATGAAAGTAAATAATGTTTTTTTTTCGTTTTCATAGGAAACAGATGAGGTACCTCTTTTTCTACTTCACGGTCCACTTCTCATGTTTTCTCCAGAAAAAAAAATGTGTGTGTTTGCTCATGTACGCGTATATAATATGCCATCTCCACACATAAATATATATGTATGTACTACAATATATACAGAAATACATTCATGCATGCATACAACCGTACATAAAAAATCTGAATTTTATGAGATGGTTGGTGTTGGCTGTATTTATCTTCTGGAGAATCTTGAATCCTCATGGAAAAAAAACTCTTTCAAATAAACACACACAAAAGTTATACTTAAATAATATTGTGAGTCAGCTTAACTTGTACTCCTTCGTATTATTCAACATCAAAAATCATCTGCTGACTACGAGTTTTTGATTCACCAAAGCATGCAAGAAAAAAAAACATACTTGTGTATAGAGGAACGCGTGCAACCGAAAGGAAAACTAAGTCTGAAAGAAAAAAAAGAAGAGAGAGAGAGAGAAAAGGAAAGGGACGAAAATAAAGGGAAACGTCGGCAAGTGTGAAAGTTTAGAGAGAGAGAAAGAGAAAAAAATTGATGCAACAAGTCATAGTTTTTGCTTTTTTTCTCTTTCTCTCTCTTCCTATCTGTTTTCCTTATACAAACACATATCAGCAAGTCAGAAAAATGGGGGTACACAAAAAAACGAGAGCCAAAGAAGAAGAAGAAGAAAAAACACACCAGCGCTACTCTGCTCCATTATAACGATTGGAGTCATACTTTGTTCCAGGACGCGTCCTCCTGTTTTTTTTCGCTCGATGAAAGTGGAAACTAAAGAAGAGGAAGAAGACGAAAAAAAGAGAGACTCCACATGTTTCTGAATTCGCAACAAGCAGATCTTGAAATAAAATTGAATGTACCTCACAACGAGCCAGCAGAGACTGTGACTCTGGCTGTTTTCCTGTTTTCCCTTTTAAGCTCATTTTGTTGATTCTGTAGTAAGCCTGTAATAGGGTTAAGCTCATGTTTTTACCACGCTGTGTACTACTTCTACTACTACTACTACTACTACTACTGCGTGTGTATACCAACAAATAAACACGGCCATTTTATTGGGTAGGTTTATTATTAGCAAAGTTAATACTCTAACAGGGAGGAAAAGAGAGAGAAATAAATCCGACAAAGTGGCATTTTACCTCTTTTCAACTTACTCTCTCTTGCTGCTAACTACACAACCGGAGGAACGAGAGAGAGAGAGAGGGAATTGTATGGTGCTTACACAAAAATAAACTCGCCTATTGTTTTACTTTATTTAATAGCTACAGTATATTAGAAACGAGGAGAGAGAAAGAAAGAAAAAGTTGCCCATTCACTGTTCAATGCCTATTTATATAATTTTTACCTTCCAGTTTAGCTCGTGATGAAAGAATAATGTGCGTGTGTGTTTCCGTTTACCAGCAGAATGTGTGCATGTTCCTCTCAAGTCAAACTCCACTCCAACTCTACTAGGATTTCAACTTGAGCAACTGTCGAATAAAAAGCCAAATATTTTTTGCATGTTTGTATTTGTGTGTGTGTGTGTGTGTATGTATGTATGTGCGTGTTTGGGTCTATTATTACATTGCAATAAAAAAATTCTTCAAACATTATTGATCTTTGATTAAACTTTTACCAGAGAAAGGGAGCATAGAAATGGAGAATTCATTTTTAAGTTTAAAGAAAAATAACCCAAGTGACTTTGATAGTAAAGTATAGTATATATTGTGTTCCCAATACTTAAGTAAACTTGCTTGGGATGATGCTCCGAGTAAACAGATAACTTTATCAATAAGAATAAGTAGCTCATCCAGATCATTATTACAACACAACAGTGGTATAGTAACCAGGGAAAAGAGGAATAATACATGGGGTACATATATTGGAACGAATAAAAAAAGAAGAGAAAATGTAAGAATTTTTCTTCTTCTTCCTCCTATAAAGTTTATAGTATAAACCAGCATTAATACTTCAATGTTCTACGAAGCATCAGGAACAAAGCTCTACTCTTCCCACCACCACCAAATACCAGCAGCAGCAGTTCAATACACACGCCTTACACGCTCCCGCAAAATAGGGGGAATGATGAGAATAACTATTCCTTTTTTTCTTGAAGCAAATAACAAGAGATTGGACTATATCCACTCAGAAAAAAAGAAAATAGGAATTTTATACGGATTTTTTTCCTTCTTCGTCTCTATTACTGGAAAAGTGTTATTGGTTGGCTTGTCGCCTAATGTTTTCTAAACATAGTCGTTAGTGCAAAATAGCAAGTGGGATATCCACTAACTTTCTCTGCGACTTTTAAAAAATTATTTCATGGTGGCACTTTCTCCAATAACGTACATAACACTTGGTTCTCATATTACCCTTTTTATTATCATTTCATTCTCTATCGCTGCTCGCTCCTGCTGCCGGCTTTTCCATGTCGTACTTCCCTCCTCTCACAAAAAAAACAAACACATAATGAACGATAGAGCAGCCAAAAATGATCGCTATCAAAAATTATAATAATTTCTATACGAAATGTGAAAAGGGGAAAAGGAAACAGGTAAGGAAAGACTAAAATAGTTGAATATATGCGAAAAGAGAAAATTTATTTTCCATGGGAAATATAAATATAAGCATACAATAACCGTGAAATAATGGAAAGTATTATTTTTGTCTCTTTTTTCTGTTCAGTTTAGCATACCCATTTCCTGTTAAAGTTGTTGCTGTTGTTGTTGTTTTTTTTCAAGAAAATGCGATCAACCCGTATAATATTATGGTGTATAAATAAATATACATGAACATATACACAATTCAAGTTAACCCATTATTTTATTGCTACTCCCACCACCACCGCCACCGAGAGAAAAAAAACAAACAAACAAAACGAGCCAGTTAGAAAAGTGAAGGGAAAAGAAGTGAAAACAATCTGTTTTTAGAATCGTTGCAACAAATTACGCTACGGATTCCCATGCATATATATATGAAAGTGTGTTGTATTATAGTAGCTATATGAGTACTGTGTGTGTACATAATGCGGGAGTGTAGAAGGGCGGGAATCACAGAGAGTCTCATGTTGTGTGAGTACCATTGTGGAAGTTGAATGGAAACAAACGGCTTCGGCAAACATTTTTCCATTTTCCCTGAATCAGTCAACAGAAGGCAAAAGCAAACAAAATAATAATAATGAGCTGGAGTAATTTCATATAGGAAATTTCCCTTTTCTTAAAAAGTTGGCCAGGAAAATAATAAAAAGGAAGAGAGAAAGAGGGAGAGAGAGAGAAGCTGATGACGACCGACAAAAGCGGGCCGTATAGAGAAATGGTAGTAGAAGTAGTAGTGAGTAGCTCAATTAAGTTTTTTTCTCATTCTCTCTGTTGTTCCGGAGCTTTCCTCACAATCACTATCATTTTTGGCGTAGGGGTACATGGGTATCTTTCACGTATACCCTTTTTTGTTTTGAGTTGCCGAGTGATACTTCCAATCTTTTTTTTATTTTCTAAATTTTATGGTAGCTTTTAAGAAAAATGATCGGAATCCAAATACAGCATCATACTCAATATAAAAGTGTAGAGCAACCTATCCCATTGTTCATTCTAATTACATTCACCTTCCCAAGCATATAGGATAAGGTTTAAAATAATCTCATGGTTAATTCTTCAACTACAGCTTTTTATACAGTATCAGTCTCTAGCCCTAAAAATGAATATGATTCTACAAAAATATAGGCATGTCCTCTTGTTTTTCTGGCTGTGTATGGTAAAAATCTGACATTATACTGGTAAGAGGCACACTCCTCATATTATGGGAAATATACAGCATAGCGAAATACACAAAGGTACGATGATGGTAGTGGTGGTCGTGGAGGAATGCATCTCAGCAGCGAGCGATGATGCCAAAATAGCAAGACAGGGAAACAAAGGGAACGGAGGGACTGGTGAGTATCTGTATGCAAGGAGGCATGGCTGAAGGAATGAGAGCAAGCAGCAAAAATGGATGTGTGCAAGTAATAGGAAAATGAAACTAAAACCTGATTTCCAGTGGTTCGAAGAAACATAATCATTGTCGTATCATTACCGTTAACGAAAGGCTGAAACTCGTATAATTGATTCAACGATCTCTTGTTGTCTTCTGACATGAGAATGCACAACAGAGTAAAAGTAGTAGTATTGTTGGTACTGTTGTTGTTGTTGTTGTTGTTGTGTTCCCGAGCCTGGGGTAGCAGCAATTGAAAGCGAAACGCTAGCGGTGTACACTGATGATGATGATGGTGGTGGTGGTAGTAGTAGCGCGAGTAAGAGAGGCAATGGGTTTCCTATTATTCAATAATAATAATAGTTTGAATAGAAGCAGGCATGCTCTTTTATAATCAAAAGTAAGTAGCTGCATCCACACACAGCGGTGTGTCCATGAATGAATAAAAGCAGCGAATAATGCACTGGTTTGCAAAGAACAAAGCAAAATAGAGAGAGAGAACAATGCAAAAAAAATCATTGAAAGGAATCTATTGATGCTATGCATGGAACCACTTTACAAAAAAAAAATTTTTTAAATTGGAAATCCCACTTTGGTTTCACTAGTTTTTCCCCCCGTGAAAGCTTTCTTTTGACAATTGCTGCAAGCACTTGGCAAACAATGATTTAATGTAAAAAAATGTATAGCGTGGAGTTAAATTCATTTTTATAAAATGGGATGTTGCATTCTGCAGACTGCAGAGATACCGCAAAACTTGCTTCAGAAATTAAAAAAAAAGTTTCGTCCGTGTCTCATCACTTGCCTTAAATTTGGCGGACAAAAATAAATGTAAGGTGATCACAAGTTTTACAGGACTACTTCTACTATTCCTCGACTTTGTACATATTTATGACAATCCATGTTGTAGAAATAATGATGGCGAGGGAAATAATATTTAACAATTTTCACCAGGTGTCCTCCTTCATTTTCATTACAATAAATTCGTGCCGCTTGAACTTTGAACACCCTGAATGAAAAGTACCTATATACATTATAGTATGCTTTGTTTGTGTGTGCATTTGCAAATGACATCCATACAAATCAGCCGAAATTCTGGCTAGAGCATCATCAGCATGATTTCCTAGTCTGATAAATTCATTTCTGTGTCTGTCGGTGTGTGTGTGCTCATGTAAATTACATTATCCTATTTCCTATTTCATTTCGGTTTAGTCATTCCACTAATTTTAACCTCAACGACGACACACACACACACAGACCCAACAACGGTGAAGGAAAAAGGGACTCTGCGTGTTTGCTATTCGCTGACTTGAAAAAACATTTGTAGCAAAACTGCAAGGTTGATTGAGTACGCATCTGTTTGTGTATCTAAATGTTCATAGGTTCCTTGCTACAAACACACAAAAGTAATGCACGCTTGCTTGCCACGTTGTTGTGCTTAAAGCTTGGCTAGAATGAGAGAGAGAAAAAGATGATGAGAACAAAGTTAAATTTGATAGGTAGCTTTCCCGAAAAGATCACTGATGTGGTAATGGTAGCAAACTGTTATTGTGAGCCTGAAGAAATAAACTTTGTGTTGTATGCTAGTGTGTGTGTGTTTTTGGGAAGGAAGGAAGTACCGAAAAAGGATTATACTATATATAGCGTATGATGTGCGTGCAAACACACTTTTTATGCTCTGCTCTGCAATATCAGAGCAAACTTTGTGACTCTTCACATATAACTCTTGTTAGAAGAATCCACAGTCTTTTCACTGGCAAGCTTGTTGTTGTTTTGAAATGGTATATAATATATAGCAAGCAGACAATATCAGCTAAACCAAGGTAGCAGACGAGAAGAAGAGAGAGAGAAAAAAGGTACTAGTTTCACGTCGTTAAAATCCCTGACTGGCAAATTGTGTAGCAAATATGTACATTGAAGATGCTTGCTTAATGTATCTGCTGAACTACTCCGAACCTGGAATGATTCCTCAAAATGCATGAAAGCAAGTACGTATGTACTCTGTACACACACACACCACACCACCCACCCACCCATCGTTATAATTCTATACATGCATGACTTGCCGGGCTTTGGCATGACTTGGCTTACTTTCTCACTCGTGAAGTAAGGGAGGAAAGAAGATGCAGCAGGGTCAGACTGCTAGCAAGACATACAGAGAAAGATAAAGAGAGAGAGAGGTAAAGTCTCATAAGAAAATATTGTTTCTAGAGACACCTTCCTCATCTCCATACAAATAGACTTCATCTAAGTCCAATCCAAGTCATTAACTTGGCAGTTGCTTGGAAATTGCATTGGAAAGTGAGAAGGTAGAATAGGGAAAATACATGGGCACGAGAGTAAGAGCACCGAGGAAAAATGCTAGGGAAAATAGGAGAGTTACAAAAGAGAAATGAGATCTGTGTGTGTGTGTATCGTGCGCTTCTACTCTTCCACAGTCTCTCCCTCTCTCTCTCTCTCTCTCTCTCTCTGCTTCTGATAGAATCCTCGTCCAAATAAAAAAGTCATACCATGGAAAAACTCTTGTAAATGATATGCATGTGCTTCTTGTAAGGGCATAGATGGAATATTTACAATCAGTTGTTCTGCTTCAATTGTGAACCGTAGCACGCATCAAATTGTACGCACATTTTATCACCAGAGCAAAAAAATATATAGTCACTCACGTTTTGCTACTCCTATTCCCAATTATTATTGCTATTTGTAAGCTATTTAAAATGCAAACTGTCACGTTACTGAGATCAAGCTTATCAAGCAAATAAAGTATATTTTGTATAGATTTTCTTCATCATAGCGCGCAAAAATTGACAAATTGGTAACCAGGTGTATAGTTAAAATCTTGTTAAAAGAACACCAACGACAAACTAGACAAACTTTGCTGTACATAAAAAATAATATGACTACAAAATGTCATACAAGCGGCAAAACATGCAGAATGCTTTTACACGGTATACTATAAATTCTTGTACTATTTTAGCAAAAGGACGAGTCAAAAGTTGGAGGAAATTACAAATTGTCTTGTGACTCATGCGGACAATCATGTGTGCTCTCCCTTTCTCATGCACACATTATTCTTAGAATGTTCAGAAATGTGACAAAACAAATTATAAAGTCATGGCTCACAAGTTATCCACGTAAATAGTTTTATACCATGTGAGGAAAAACAAACAAAAAATAATAATAAATTGGTTGCCAAGTATACTTGTTGTAATGAACATATTTACCATTATTTTGAGAATAATGTCATTTTAAAATAATAAAGTTGGTGGCGGAAGTGCCTGTCGGAGAAAGTTTATGACGAGGCAATTGCAAACATAAGGCAACTCACTAATTTTCCATATATTTTTTTTGTTTTACTAATTTAAACTTTTTTTCCCTTCCTTCATATTCCTTCCACTTCTTCCTGATCAACGTCTCTTTTTGAGTCAGTTGACATTATTTTTTTTTTGTTTTTAGAGTTTTTGAACAAGTCAAACTGTTATAATATCCATATCCATCTATCCATTATATTTCATACATATTTATAACCCCATCATGATCACCGTCCTCATTTTCATTATCCCAGTACACATCTCTCAATTCGATTTCAGATTGGAGGATTAAAACTAGCAACTTTTTAATTAGCTAATATTACATGTATATTACACAGAGTTTGAGACAGCTGTAGCAGAACNTACATGTATATTACACAGAGTTTGAGACAGCTGTAGCAGAACTTTGACTTCTTTTCCTTCCTCTCCTCCTTCTTCTTTCTATCAAGTTAGTACAACAGGAGCAGCAGAGATGTGGCAGCAGGAGTGGATGAGTGTTTACACAATATATCACAGGATTTTTTTTGAGTAGACAGGAAAATTGCCACGTTAAAAAAGTGAAAACGACGTAAATTAAGTTTACCTACCATATACCAAACAAAATATATATATATATACCTATATATATTAACTACATACCTATTAAACTCACAACTTTTCTCTTTGCCGTTCCATTGTAGTGGTTGCTCAACTCCCTTTCACATTCCCCTCTCCCTCCTTATCATTCTTTCAGCCTTTATCCTCCCTTTCCATAAAAATTTGTAATGTGCTGTCTAACTTGATTATTAAAATCTGTTCATTCATCATTAGACGACTTGTTAATCTGGCAAGCTACTATTCGCTAAAGCAACACAGAATCAAAATGATGGGCATGGGCTTGCATGAATATTAGGTTGGCACTGTGGCACTCCACCATTAGTATACTCTTTGATTATTATTATGATAATGACTCTGATTTTTTTGTTTTTCTTGAGAGAATATTTGAGAATAAAGAGAAGCTAACCAAGTTATTTTTTTTAAAGAGTTGAACGTATGGAATTTGTAATGAATCAAGTGAAAAGCATCATCATCATCATTTTCTATCTCAAATTTTTACTCATTTTTTTTATATTCTTTGAAAGGAAGAAAGTTATTATTATTTTACTTTTGTATGAATAATCGATCATATTTTTTTACACATTCTTTTCTAATAATATATCAATCTTTTACTGTTTGGCATAGTGACAACATACACAAATCCCCACACACCACTTTTCCAAGACCAGAATATAAAGTCATCTCACTCAGTCTACGACTACTACGACGACTCCTCTCATCTACTCAACTAAAAGTCAACTGTTTGCTTTGTTGGCATTTTTTAGGAACCACTTTTAAGCTTTTTTTTTCTTAAAAGAAACTAACTAAACATCTCTGTGTCTTTTTTCTCTCTTCACACAGTGAATTATAGGCTTTCCAAGAGTGGATTAGAAGTCTGTCATTATTATGGTTGCAAACTTACAGGGAAAAAAAGTATACTATAGGCTGCTCACTTGCACGACTCATATGGCGACTCTGTCGCCAAAATCCCATACATGTTTCTTTGTGCTTGACTTGCTCAAACATTTTTTTTGTCTTCAAAAGTTGTTGCGGTAACGAGTTAGTCAGCTTGAACAGGAGGAGAAGGGTTACCTCCTTTCATTGTTTGCATTCTTTCTCTGTTGCTGGGCTTCTGCTGATGATAATGATCGTTATCGTTATGCAATGCAGGCCTCCACAACACACTACCACCGCAGCTTCAACCACCATCCCCATCACCGCATCACTCTCTTTTGCTCATCAATATAATCCATGTGAAATCTCCGTTCAATTTTTAATATGTCAAGTAAATGCTTCTTCTTTCCCTTCTTTCTTTCCCCCTTCTTCCTCCTACTTTCTCTAAAAGAAAGGCTAATGATTACATTCTACTTAGGCTTTTCAAGGAACAAAAAAAGAGAAGTTTTTATTTTATTTTACTTTTTTTTCTTACTTTTTTCCCTTTTTCCATTCTTTCCCAACGTTCCTTTTACTAAACGACGTGCCAAGCTTACAAACGCTCTTTTATACTACGTGTACAGTAAAATAAAGAAAATAGTGAGCGTGTGGTAGAAAAAGGATAACCTCAACAAAACGGGAGAAATTGAGAAGAAAGCTAATATGCCAACTTTTTTTTACGTAACACCGACTACCTTTACCCACCTACACATAAATTTCAACTTATTTCTCTGATCATAAGTAATATTCACAATAAATAATATTCCCTTATCATCATCGCCATCATCATCGTCGTCGTAAATACATTAGAGACTTAAAGACATTTTATCAAAAATTATGGGCCATGTGTATGCCTGTATATATCTCTGGTGCAAATAAGAGTAAAATTTTGGAATAATGTCTTGCTTCCTAACATCTTCATCATCACCACAATTTTCATCTATAAGTATTTATACATAATATAAATACACTTATAAATTCAAGTAAACCGGGAAAAAAGCTGTTGAGAGGGAATGCCGTTATGAGTGTGGTGTGGAGAGAGAGAGAGAGAGAGAAGAGAGAAGAAAAAAAGTTCACCAACCATAACCACTACCACTCCTTCCATACTGTATTTTCCCATTCAATCACACTATTAGAATCCATTAAATGCTCTATTTTCTATGCAATTTCAAAAAATGAACCACACAATTTCCATGTAAAAAATCAAGTGAGCGAATAATTTATTTTTCGCTCTCTCTTTTTTCTTTTTTTTTTGGCTTTATTCACTTTGTTCCCATATTGCACTCCATAATATGCAGTCATTCCCAAAGAGAAAAAAATAAGCTTATATACATACATAAGTGAGCAGTAGTGATGTAACTAAACAAGAAAGCTTGATATACATACTTATATATATATAAGTGTAGTGGTGGTGAATATTTAAGTATTTATGTGTAGACATTTTTTCCCTTTTTTTTGGTGCGAGAAAATGCAATATACTTAATGCTTATATAAATTTATAAAGTGACATTTTATTCTTATGAATGGCTGTATGAATCAATTGTAAATCCTAATTCTAACGCAATTTCAAAATGAAATAGGCGGAGGGATGGTGAAAATGGCTATTGATGGTGAAAGTGTGGTGATGGTGGTGGTGGTGGTAGTACGTGTGACTGCCAAGTAACTATGCCTACTAAAAATAAGAATAAATACACTTTACAACACCTTACCATTGCATATTGACCATAATAGCATATACATATATAATACATAGCATCAGACGTGGTGAATGAAAAAGGATAAAAAAATTGAGTGAATAGCGCGAAGAGAAAATTTACTAAAAAGGTCATACTGAAAAAGGTGCATATTTTTATAAATACGTGTTCATCATGATTTAAAATGTATAAATGAATGTATTATCCATAAAAGAGCAGAGAAGGAAAAAAATCAGAAAAAATGAAGGTTTGGCGATGCTGAGCAATGACGATCTTGATCTAAAACGCTTCTAAATACAATGCATTATAATGTTTTAGATGAATGGATATGTAGGTATGCATATATATTTGTTAGAACATTTGGAAACTTCCAAGTCATCTTACCGGATACACAAAGAGAATACACAAGAGTAAAAAATGAATTGTGACTTGAGCAGTGTCGGGTGTGATGGCAAAGGTGTCGGCATCAATAGATAAAAGAACGTGTGTTGTAATAATGCTCAAATGTATTCATCCGCTAATTTAACCCACATTTTAAGTTTAAAGTCAAGATGATTTTGGAGAAGAAATATATAAGTACCAACAAACTATGAATATTACTGTTTTCCATCATTCTATTCACGTCTCTTGCTCCCAAAATTCCATGCACAACGCATACTTTTTTTACCACAGATTGTATTGATGAGTAACTAAATCAGTAACATGTTCACGTCTTGTCTTGACTGCCGATTTATAATGGCATCCCATCTTAAGTTGGGCCAAAGTTTAA
>JAITYZ010001157.1:0-11629 GCA_027744595.1 Paronellides praefectus
TTTGAACACAATTTGTCTTTCACTTGACGGTGGAAGTCTTGTAGAGTTGATACTCAAGCGCGCGGGGGCGTAGTGAAACGAAAGGAGGAAGAGGGCGAACGAAAGATTTTAGTGTTTTTTTTTCTGGGAGATAATTTTTGGGTAACTCAATTCACTAGTCACATCAGTCACTATAAAAAGCCATACACTTATAAGCTCACAGGTGAGTTGAACAAGCTTGAGAAAATAACTACAAAAGAATCTCACTAATGTTCATACACTGTTAATCATTCTTGCCAACAACTAACACCAGCACAGTACTTGCATACACACTCACGATTATCTTAACACATCCCTTCGTTTCTCGTCTTCATTTGTTGCTGTGCTCCTATCCTTGATGATACGGTATGTTGCTGAGAACTCTGTGGAATAAAAATTTCAAGAAGAAAACTTGTCAAGCCACGCTATTATTATCATTATCATTAAAATACATAGAAAAAAACTTGTCTACAAGTAAACTATGAAGAATGAAACAATTCATAATTTTCTCACAACATCTTCCACATAATAATTTTTTCATTGCATAAACATTATTACATGCGGTCTTCCTATAGTTGCATTTATTTATCTCACATTTTCTTCGTATAATCTAATCTTAAGATCTATTTCTTTACCTTTTTTTGTTTATGTAATGCAATGCATATATACCTATCTACATACTTCAAACTACAAATTTGAGCACACATCCGTTTTTACAGTCTAAATTCCACTGCTATTCTAATCACGACAACGGAATTCATGCATACTCCTAGTAAATAAAGTAACCAAATAATCAAGATGCACGTTACGAATTTTTCTACTCTCGCGGAAATGGCTATTTAAGACTTGAGAGATCAGAGGGTTCAACCCATCCGTGTACTTATGTTAATTGATAAAAAAATATTAGAAAAACTTGCATTGATAGATGAAATGATTTTGGGAGTGATGAACAAATGCAAGGCAGAAATAATATGAAATATAAAAATGACATTTGTTGCACAAAAACCTACCACTATCACAGCATAGCACGTTGAACTACTACAAGTAAACGCAACAGGTAACCAATCTACATACAGAATATGAAAAAAGCTTAACAAAATTTATTCACATAGCATTTTGATATGAATAGCATTTTACTGCACTGCTGTCGTTTATATTGCTATTTTTCTTTAAAAAAGAAGAGGATTTATTCCTTTTTCTTTTGCAAAAACAGTAAACCGAATGTGAAAAAGGAAGAACGGAATATTATGTGAATCCATTAAAATAGGGAAAGGACACGTTACTCTTTTTTATGCTTCTTTTTACCTTGCCATCGACAGCAGAAGAAGAATTTTAGCACATTTTACACACACACAGTGGAAGCCGAAGGAGAAGAGAGATGATAAAGGACTCACTCTTCTCTCTCAGTTCACTTCTTTCGCTCTCTGATCGATGAGGATATATACTCTTTTCGCAGCACTGCAAAATCATGAACTGACAGGGACGAGCACGAAGTTGTGGCAGTTTATTATTGTTGAAAAAGGCAATTAGATGCCAAGATACAAAAGTTAGTTGTGAAATAGACGACTCTCATCGACTGCCTGAGATTTTGTTATTATTACGAACTACGGACATGAGAATACAGACAAGCAGGCAGGCATATATATGCCATGCAAAGCCGACAATATCGGGGATGATGACGATGAGATGAGGATCTCTTGTTCACTGTTGCCTAAAAAAATAAGAGAGTGCCAGCAACCCTAAACAACAATAACCCTTTATGTCGAATCTGATTGTGAGTGGATCTCATCTATCTCCCTCCCTGCAAATGTGTAGTTTTTTTATTATTAAATAGTCACAATAGTAAATACTCTTATTATTGCACGACACACGGCAGTAGTCAGTTTGTTTTGTGAGGAAAGGTGCAAAAACCAAGTAGAGTTATGTACACAAAAAGGGATACCTTTAATAATAAACGACAATAATGATCATCCTCTCCATCATCGCAACAGCCACACACACAATCAGAGAGTATGATTATTATGCATACACTTTACTTGTGTAGCAAATAGTGGTAAAACTGCTAAAATAACTATGCTACTACCTTTCAATCGAAATAATACACACGAGCAACGACCACTGCTCACTCCGCGCACTCTACTTGACTAATATACTGCGCTGGTGGGTTGTGTGTGAGAGGCTTGAACTTGCATTGCGTTTATCAAGTTTACCTGTTCGTCTCTTGATTATATGATGACGATGATGGTTTTCTAGTTGCTTTGTTGTGGTATGGTAAAGTAGGAATATGTTGCTGCTGCTGTTGTTGTGTGGTGGAGAGAAGAGCAGCGACAATGTTACAAGAGCAGGTATGAACTTTTATTATTATTATTATTATGAATACGCTTACCTGTTGCAATGGAATTCCGCAGAAAAGCCAAGTAGTATATCTCTATGATATGAGCTAACTAGATTTTGTTACACGTTATTGCTTTTCGTGAAATGAAATCATTATTGCCACTATAATGTAATAAACAACAACAACAACAAAAGGTCGCAATAATAGTAGTAGCGGAGCTATAATGCTAGCCCATCAATGATAAAAGGCAGTTTTATGATTTCGATTCAAAAGTTGGAGTTGTAGTGGGAAAGCTGTATGTTCTCCTTCTGTTACATTTGACAATAATAGTAGTAGCGGAGCTATAATGCTAGCCCATCAATGATAAAAGGCAGTTTTATGATTTCGATTCAAAAGTTGGAGTTGTAGTGGGAAAGCTGTATGTTCTCCTTCTGTCACATTTGCAGATTATTGCTGGCAGGCAGGTAAGCAAGGCACGCATTATGATTTAATCTAATCAGGGAAAAGCGATGATGGTGAGCATCAATGTTTAGTTTTGACTTGGTTTTGACTGTTATTTTTATGACTAAATTTTTATTTGTGGCCAAAATAAACTAACGTTTTGCTCACTCCTTTCCCTTGTTTGTGGTGTATAATATGCCAAATAATAAGTCATCCTGCCCTGGTATTAAAAGTAAAATAGTGTTCCTCAACTTTGAGGTGCATGCAAGAATGCGAGTAGTATGCAAGAGGTTTCATTTTTTGAGCTGTTTGTAGATGATCTGAGTAAAAGCTAATCTCATCATTTGGTATTCAATAATCCCGTATCTAAAGAGAGTACAATGATAACAAAACAAACAACAACTAGTCACCAGTACGACCGGGACCGCTCATTTTGATGATGGTGAATGGTGACGGTCAATGATGATATGATGATGACTATGAACTTCAAACTACTTTATTTGTTGCAACCAACCTGTCATCAACCATGCAGCAATCCCAAGATCAACACAAAAAACATCATCAGTTTTATAGTGGCACTTTTCTTTCTTGCTGAATTACAAGAACAAGAAGCAGGATTTAACTAGCGTACAAATCTGTGCCTACATAGCTAGGAAAAGGCTGGTTTTAAACTAATCATAATAATTTTAATGAAGCAAGGAGATAAATAACCACGCGAACTTGAATAAAATTTTTACAAGTGTACATTGTAATCATCATCATAATCATCATCGTCGCATCTTCCCTCATCTCAACCCTCATCATCATCATTACCATTATCGCTAGCAAGAGAAAACATTGTACACACACTTAAAAACAAACGTATGTATAGTGTGCAGTGTGCACTAACTGTCAATCAACTTTCTTTCGTGCTCGTCACATGAAATTAATTATTAGAATTTTCGCCAATATGTATGCTAATGCACGGCTCAACACTAGTCATCTTCACCTTTTTTGGCGTCTCCCGTTAATAAAAAGCACAAGAAGTTGAAAATCATAAATAATCATAAATTGTACCGTGTGTTTGAAAATCAACCAGGTAGTGCTTCTTACATATATGCTCCGTGTTGTAAAGTGAGAATTATTTTATATTGATGGATAATTCATGTTGTCTTCTTATTCAGGTAGCAAAAGGAGAAAAACAAGCAAATAATAATNAATAATTATTTTTTTACTGATTAAAAAACAGCGTTCGTAGTGCGAACTTCGCACTGTCAACCATGTAGCTAATATATAATAGTCTACTAGGATAAATAAAAGATAGTATCTGCAACTGACAATTTTTTTCCTCAAATTAATGTGGCTTGTCTGCCGTCACTACCACCACCACACCAACAGCAACACCATCATCATCATCATCTCAGAATATACATACTTATCCACCATTACCACATCACGATCAACCTGCTCACTTTTACTAGTCTCTGCCATGAAATTCTATCTTATTATTACCCCTTTTTGCAATTTAGCTTTTATACTTTGTCCTAATACACACCACTACAGATAAACAAGATACATGCATACATGCTTACTTAATTTCAGTGAAACAATTTCAGTGAAACAACAAACAACGCTGACGCTAAAAAGACGTTTTCTTATCGTAAATATTAAAACGCATTGTACATTGTGTAATGAAGGTTGTAACAAAACATGTTGCAAATTTTTCTTCCATGTTTTCTCCGTCTTGGTTTCTCCGAAGATAAAACTTGCCTCCTGCACTACACCACAAGAAGCGACGGAAAAAACCTGCCTACCGAGACTCTATTAAAATTCATGATGCACGCCAAGCATAATTTCATTATTATTACCACTATAGGCACGAAAGTGTAATAACAATAATCAAACAAATTCAGATGAATGTCAAAGGACCCTGGCCTAGATCCTTTCTCAGTTTTTGTGCTGGTGGTGGTGTTGCTGACTCTTCTTTTGCTCTGTTTTTATCACCATCTCTGCGTAATCTCTCGTCCCCAAAACAAGCGAACGAGCGATGATCCCCGAATTACAATGCGTTAGATGCATGTTTTTAAAAACGCATAATAATCCAACAGGTTTCAATATCAATTTTATACCTGGTAGGGTGCATGGTCTGGTGTGGTACAATCACCAAAGCTATGTAAATACATGCTAGTATATGCAGAAGTGCAGGCCAAATATTTTCATGGATTTTGGTGTGGTGGCGATGGTGGTTTGTTGATGATATCATGGTAGTGTTCGCGCATGAGATGCACTCCTCTTTTCCCATTTACATTATTCTAAAATACTTTTTTCTCACCTGCTTAATCTACCCGTACCTGTTGCTACTTTGTATTATCATCATACCACTATTGCATGTGTATGCCTGCATAATAGTTTAAGCCAGGTGCATTCGTAGTGTCACAAACAAGTAGGATTAGCTTATGAAAGCAAAGGATTATAAATAAAAATATGATGATGACGTGATGTTGTTTATTCGGTTAAAACTAGCACAGCTACACCTCTACATTTTGTAATACTACAGCGAACGAGAAACAGTGTGTCTAACTAAAATGCTTTCGACTTTAGAAATAATGGGCGTACAAATATCTGGATTATGGGCTATATGGATTGCAAAAAAAAACTTACCTAGTAAACCTCACATTCTAGGTATTCATATTCATATTACGTTATTGCATGCTAAAAGCAAAATTGGTGACGCTGCATGGAATTCTGTGTAACAAAACAATAAATAAGTATGCAAGAGTCACACATTTTTTTTGGCTACAATTGTTTATTCGGTTAAAACTAGCACAGCTACACCTATACATTTTTTAATACTACAGCGAACGAGAAACAGTGTGTCTAAAATGCTTTCGACTTCAGAAATAATGGGCGTACAAATATCTGGATTATGGGTTATATGGATTGCAAAAAAAACTTACGTAGTAAACCTCACATTATAGGTATTCATATTCATTTTACGTTATTGTTATTGCATGCTAAAAGCAAAATTGGTGACGCTGCATGGAATTCTGTGTAACAAAACAATAAATAAGTATGCAAGAGTCACACATTTTTTTGGCTACACCATATTATTAATTTATTGCTCATTGCTAACTCACAAAAATATTTTTTTCATTCTGTTGTGCTACCATCATTTTAAAAAAAATACAACAATCCCACCGACAAGACGAGCATTAAGTGATATCGTCATTTTATATGCTAGTGAAATAGAAGATGAGCTTTAAAAAGTAAAAATAATAATAATATATAAATAGTTGACTGACTATGTACTACTATTCACATGAGTATAGTAGTGTTATTTTGTTGATGCTTAAAAATACGCCTGGAGCAAAAATACCTTTCCTGTTGCACAAGCAATCGTCATCATCGAAAGTACAGGGTTATTATGTAGATTCGTTTTCCTATGTAATCTAGGAATGTGGGATAATGCTTGCGCTTTGTATACCTGTCTGGATTCTGGATTGGCTGACTTGACTATGCGACGACGCTGCGTTCGCTTTGGTTCACTTGTTATACGATGCCTCTATATTTCTTCAGCAGCAGCAGGTTACACTCAAGTTTTATATATATTTTTGATGCACACAGGCTCAAAGAATCATCATCCTAATATGTAGTAAATGGTAATGTAATAATAAATACTTTTGTCTACTTACACTTTTTTCTATGAGTTTATAAATACCTTGAAGTATATACATGTATGTATTGTATACTACTGAATGTATATAAAAGCAACAGGTTGTAAACGTGTATTTTTATGGCATACAATACGGAGCGATATAAAAAAGTTGAATATATGAATATTTGTATAATTTTCCTTTACCTATACCCCAACAACAATGACGTCACCCCTATTTGTAACCTGACGTGGTGGTGGCCATTTGAATTCGACTATATAGAGGGGAATATATTATGTACATATTTATTTACCTGAATGGAGACATGGAACGAGAGAGAACTGCACGTTGCGTTGTTGCACGCGAGGTTGATATTAAAGAAGCGATATATAACAGCTAAAACATGATTCTAAGGGGGATTCCACTTGAAGAAGAAAAAATATGTAATCGTTCTCCTCTACGCATGTTTTCTAATCTATCCCATAACAGCAATTAACCCACAATTTACTAATTATTACCTTCTGTGCTGGGCCTGGGATATGGATGACTTCACCCTCGGTCGTTCTAGTGAGAGCTGAAATTTGGCAGGTAGCAAAACAAACAGGCTATGAAGAATGGATTAGCAGATTACTCCCGTCGTAAATATGCAGTAGTAGCATATACGTATATTATGGATATGGAGATGGGATGCATTCCAATTTATAAATCACCTCCTACTCCACACAAGTTCATGAATAATACACGTCACAGCACAAACATTGAAATATATTGCCCGTTAATTCTCTGTTGAACATTTATTTTAAAATATTTTCCATGCAAAATTTTGATCGCACTTCCTACTTAAAATCAACTTGTTTTGTTTTATCTATTCACACAACAGTCATGTAGCGTAGATAAATAAGCTAACGTGCTGAAGGAAATATATTTCACTGCTTTTGTTCAAGTA
This sequence comes from Paronellides praefectus, assembly GCA_027744595.1. NCBI lineage: Eukaryota > Metazoa > Arthropoda > Collembola > Entomobryomorpha > Paronellidae > Paronellides > Paronellides praefectus. Next base: position 7,373 of record JAITYZ010001157.1, read on the forward strand.
AAAGTAAAACTTTGAGAACTTATTTGAGAAGAGGCTAATGGATAGTGAATGATGATGATGGTATGATAAGAGAAGAATCCCAGCAGATTTTGTAGTTAACAGCCACCAAAACTTGTTATTACTCTTGTTAAGTAGCTATTGTCAGTTTTCTGACTGAATGGATTTTTCAGTATTGAGCATCAGCATCAGCACACAATGGGTTGGATCGACTCGACATGCGTTTACTTAACTAAAAACGTTTACGGAATACCTGGCTGTTATTATAATAAGAAAAAACTGTTTTAATTAACATTGAATTGAATGGTTATTGTGTTGTAAAGCAAAATAGTAGTTGATGAAATCATTGTCATTGAATGCTGCTATTATAAAGGTATGCAATACATGCCATCATCGTCATCATCATCGTCGTCAGTTTGCTTCATTAGCAAACTTTGCTTCGTGTAAAGTAAACTAGATGGATTATATGCTATTATCAGAATGTATCGTAAAAGTACGCATTAAAATTTTTAGACTGCGTGTTTGACTATGTGACAAATTCAGTTAAGCTGAATTATATAACTACCCAACTTTAGACACTTCCATGCAATGTATTTAGCCGACAAGGATATTTGGCGATGATATTTTATTCAAGTAAATAAATCAAGGTAAAGTTCAACATGGGCGTTACGTGATAATGTTTGTCTTTATATTTTTTTATTAACTTTTTTAATGGGAAACAAATAAATTCAACAAGAAATTTAGTTTTACTTTTTTTATATAATGTTGTAGCTATTATATTTTGTAGCTTATTTAAGCTTAACTAACAGTAGTTGTAATAACATTTTTAATATATATAGTATTTAGTATAACATCTAAATCTAATGAATACAGGCGATGATACATCTTACGCACTAAACTAAAATTATGATGATTAACATTAACGTATATATACCTACTAAAAGTTAGGTTATTTAATGGTACATGACAAATCAATTAAGCAAATAATTATTATTGCGTTTACGGAAAGCGGGATCTGATATTTTACTCTTGTTTAGCTATCCTCTACCCCAATCAATATCAAACAAAACTCTCCGCACATTAACATTTTATTACGCTTATCATCAATAAAATGTAGGCAAATATAAATTCCCGTTCGTTCATTGACTCCCTTGTGAAATAAACACCGCGCGTTGCTTATCATCATGAATCATAAAAACATATCATTGGAAGCAAAAGAACAGACGACACAAAAGGCTACACTTTTCCTATTAACCTGTGTGTCCACATGTAATAATAACAAATCGGCTTAAATGCTTGGTAGTAATAAAGAAATGAATATGCATGAGATTGAAAGATCAATTATTATTATTGTTAAAAGTTAGAACAACAAGCTAGGCTATCATCATCACCATCCGATTTAACAGACAGCCTTTTTGTCTGCTAAATAACGAGGATCATTCTTCAAAAAAAACTTTCTTAATTTTATTAACACACAACAATAACAATAAAAAGTGGGAATATCAGTTGAACGAAGCAAGTACTTTTTTTTACTCGACAAGGAAAAGCATAAAAAGAAAGAACAATGAATTGTTGTAATAAGTAGAGTAGTAAAGATATACACATATATTGTTATTTTATATATTTTTTTCTTCTTTATATATACCTATGCATAAAATATAAATACATGGCCATGACATTTTTGTGAAGTTATCGTGTATAGATTATCACTGTCATTTCTCTGTAAAGCTGTGTAGATTAGCGAAAATCATGACAAATACTTCAGCGGAAGATAAAAGGGATGTTATGAACGAAGAGACAGTTGAAAGTAAATTATTGTTTGTAGGCGGCCAAAGCAAGTAAAAGAGAATGGCTATAATCGATAGTCTGTGAAAGCACGGTTCATCTTATAATTCTTCTAAAAAGGGATGTTATGAACGAAGAGACAGTTGAAAGTAAAATATTGTTTGTAGGCGGCCAAAGCAAGTAAAAGAGAATGGCTATAATCGATAGTCTGTGAAAGCACGGTTCATCTTATAATTCTTCTTGGTTCTTCTACATTCAACATAGAAGCGAGCAGTTTCACTTTGCTGAAAACAACTATTAAAATGTACTGCTATTTTTTTCATATATTATCTCTCTCTAGCTTTTTTTGCGAAGCACGAAACTAAAAATTTGCTCAAGAGATGAAATAAATTACATTTGTACATGGCACGACAGTTTAAAGATTGACAATGAATCATAAAATTTGTGTGATGTTTTTGTGTGTTGAAGAAAAGAGAGAAAATTGGTAACAAAAATGATATTTTTTTTCAATACTAGTTGTGGTAGTAGTAGTACGATGCGCAATGGTTGTAAATAAGTAATAATATAAGAATAATAGTAATAATGACTTTTCTAAATGAGACTATTAATCAGAAAAGTCGACAACAACGTAGCTCTTCATGACAACCTCCGTCCATTGCCTTAATCAGGATTTCACTGGGTCGACACACAATCACCAGCTCAACTTCCTGCCATGCTCTTTGACCCGACGTGAATTTGAGCTCACAACATTTCTGCACCGATGACTCCGTAACAAACTGTATAATGAAAGAAAAAAAAAGAAAGCACATGACGAAATTGCAAATTGAATATATAAGACACCTACCATTTCACATTTTTCTACCTTGTGCCAAAATAATGTATTGCAGTTTAATCAGCTCATTACAAAGCTTCAAGGTATTAATTAAGTGGCTAACAGTAGGAGGAATCAGGATGCATCATGTGCATGAGTTCATTTTTATTACCTGAACTGCATGCATGCATGAACACCTTTTTATTATTTTTAATGCATAATAAAAAGACAAAAAATTATTATTATAATCCCGTGCATGTTTAGATGTTAAGTAGGTATATAATATAAGCATTTTATTTTACCTTAGGCTCATCAGGAGACTTAAAAAGGGGTAGGACAAGAAGGCTTTGGCCTGGCTGAGCTCCAACATAGGAACGTTTAATGATTACTCGATTCAGCTCTAGTTCTTGATCAGCTTTGATTAAAGTGTCCCATACATCAGCACACCAGGATTTTCCATCTCGCATGACTCGTTTTTCTGCACAAAAAATTCAATCACTCTTTTTATATACGCCTTGTAGTTTATATGAGCAACACCATTTGTCATTCATTTCAATCAGTGTTTCATTATCATCATCATCCTTTTCGTCCCACCACCACCACCAAAACAAAAGTACCCACGGCACATTTCTCTTCTTTTTTACATTTGCATCCCCATCATCAACAAAAAATACATGAATTCCAAACTGTCAAACCGAGTAATGTCATTCAATTCTTCAAATATCTAAATGCGATAAAGTAGTAGCAGTAAATATTAATGTCAAAGGGTTTTTAAACAAAAAATTTTCTTTCTCTCTCTACTTTGTTTTCGTTTTAGATATCCAGACAAACATGTAAATTGAAGAAAATAGATGGACGTTTCGAATATTTTTGATAGACATCTTTTTTATAGATGCGTACCTTCAGGATGATCGTCTTCAGAAAATGGTGTCATTACACCAACTCCAATACTGAACCGTGATCTAATGACGAGACGGGGTGCGAGATTTGTAACAGATATCGTTGACCCTTGCAACACGGCAGCGTTGTATTCCTTAAAAAAACAATAAAAAAATGTTTATAATTCTTTCACGTCAAGTTTTTTATCGTGTCTATCTTGTTGCTTTACATATGTAGAGAGTTGCTTTCATCGTTTGCAAAGTTGAGCATTGAGTTGTTGTTTGCTTGTTACAGAAAAGGTGATTTTGATATCAAAGACTGATAAAGAAACATTTGCAATCGCAGCTATTAAAAGTATATTACAAAGTAATGTACTCGTTAAACCGTGATAAAGTATGTGCTTTTTTATATGTTTCAGGTTTTTTGTCTCTTCATCAAGAATTAAAATGTTGAGACTCTTAAAAATTGGGAATTTTATTCTGGGCAATATATAATAATTTTTTACCTTTGGCACATGAAGTGTTGCACCAAACCCCTTTGCAGTTGCACGAACAGAGTCTATATAAAACTTTGCACCGGCTCTACCCCCCGTTACGACCAAATGTTCGAATTTGTGTTTTTTCATTGACGTCATTATTTTATCATTTATGTAGTCGAGGAGAGGTTGAAGGAATCGCTGCATTTTCCAATGAGGGATCCCTAGTGCCCCAGTTTTGTTCCATACCATGTCTGAGGATTCAAGTGCATCTTCAACCTGAAAGGAGAGAAAGTGGAACGTCAAAGTC
>JAITYZ010001158.1:0-14112 GCA_027744595.1 Paronellides praefectus
CTTCAATTCAATTGTATTTCATTAAATGCTTCTATATTTATCCTGATATAAAGCGTTCGTCGTGTGTGAGATTATAATTCTGTAATTGCCTATTATTTAACTTTTTTGGGCATCTTTTCAACACTCGAAAAATTCTTTCATCATACTTTATTGTAAAGTTTCAAATAAAATCAAAACTAAATATCGTCACGAGTAATCTCGCAATATTTCGAAACCTATGAAGCTTTGACATCGAAAAAATATACTGAACATATTGTTAGGTATTTTTTCCCCGCAAAAAGTGGCAACATTATATAACTGTTTTATATGCATAATTTATAGTAGAATGTCACCGATTCTAAACCTTAATTTCCAAATATATCAGTGGTGTTTTATACTTTTCGATGTGTACCAATAACTTTTAAATTTGCAGCATGGGCAATGACTCACATGACTTTCTTTCAGGAAGCGGACTACTAAGCGAATTCTAAAATTTCACAACTATTGTTTTGGTACTTCACTAATTTATAAAGTGCTGCAAAAATGCATTCACGAATTACCTGATAAGTAGGACACGCTTATGAAGGACTATCGATTTACCCCATCTTATATTATTGACACATGATTAAAATGTACCTGCTGCGGCTCATCTGCGACTTGACTATATAGCCACCTAGTCATTTTTTCCACTTTTTATTGATATGGTAATAATAATAAGTTTTGTTTTAAGTATTGTTTGCAAAATCATGCTTACTTATTTACTTCATTTTACGTTTATGCTTTTAGCCTTTTTTGCTGACTCTGAACCGGGGAAATACTTATGAAGCTACCAAAACCACCAGTGAAAGAAAAGTGAGTAAATTTATTGACGCAGCAAAATATCAAAGTAAAAACTTTTAGAATTGAAAAATTCTTTTAATTAACTTGTTCTTCCATTTTCATTGCGAAAATGCTAGTTTTTATTCCTAAATACAATAATGTAGCTATATATGCTTTTAAAATACTTCAAGTAAATATGTGTAGTAAATATGTGTAGTAAATATATTATATCACAAAATTATGGTTCCAATGTTGTTCTGGAAGATGGATTGCTGGAAGCAAATGCAGAAAGACTGGATTCTACAACTGGCGTGGTTGGTGGTTCCAATGAGCCAGAAGAAGACAATGAGGAAGAATGGGAGCCGAGATAGTACAAATAAATTGGACCAGTTGTAGTTGGAGGCATTGGAGGTGTAGGCATTTCCACAGACTGTGCGGGCTCCAAGGCAGAACTGAGTGTCGTAGCAGCAGACGAAGGTAACGGCGACGTGGATGCAGAAGAGTAGAAATAAGGAACTATCGGTATAGCCATAGAAGAATAGGTGGATGATGAGGTTGATGGTGTGGTGGTACTAAAGTTTGGTAGCTGGATAACCCGAGAAAGTGGATGTTGAAGATGATGACGGGAAGATGAGAAAAAGTCTGGGGTTGGTATTACTTCAAGTAAATTTTGCCGGTGGTGTGGGCTAGGTGAAGATGTCGTTAAAAGCTTTCGTTTTGACGGTCTATGGTCCTTTTTAATTTTTCGAAGAACGTATTCCTTGTCCGTGGAATGTGTTGAGGACGACACGCCATTGTTATTAAAGTTGTATAAAAGATAGAGTATTTGCTCAACTTTTTGCTTTTGGGAGTCAGTACATGTTTCACAGAAAATTGTAGAGAGCTCCCCATTTTTTATCAAATCTTTAAGAAAAGACAAACAAATGCATAATATAGACAGTGTAAAAGCTCAAGCTCATAGGTACAAATTTAACATTTCTAAAGTTGAAGGTCATTCGTCATTCGCGAGTAAACATCATAAAAGGATAATTATTATTGTGGATATGGATAATAATATACAACCTGAGATATTGTTATGTTGACCATCATTTTCCACCAATAGTTTTCCTTGTTGCTCTGTTGCAGCTGGAATTTTTTTGGGGATGTTGAAACTCCCATCATGATTATTATAACCCTTTTCTGCAGCGGAATTCACAAGGACATGGGGGGAATTTGAGATTTCATCTAAACTACCTCTCCTATCCCCTCCAGTGACAACTCCTCCAAAAATGAAGGCCAACACTAAAGACTTGATCACCACAACCACAACACCTGTCCTTTTTATTGGCAGATCCCATGTCAACGCTTTAAACTGAACCACCATGCTGGAAACTCGCAAATTAATATTTAAACTAAATTAAACTGTAAAAGATCCATTTTGAAATTCTGCTGCTGTTTTAATCGAAATTTACACTTTTACTTGTTTCTGAATAGAATAAAACTTTACATGAATTTTTTTTGCAAACTTTCAATTTCGACACAACCACAGATGCATTTCCTTATAACATTCACAGTTTCACAGATCACCCATTACGCTCGTTATATTTGGTGATCATTTAAAACCCAAAATCGTATTTGGCAAAATGTTTATGAAAACCTGACATGAAAAACCAAATTGTGTCAGCAGTAGTGGTGGTGCTGCTGGTGGCTTCTTGTTGGCTTGTCGTCCTTCACACACTCTGCAGAGTGCTGATAGCTGCATGCAAGCTCTATAACTGTTGGCAAATAATATAATGTTTCTTCGGCTTATTTTGTTGTTAACGTTGATGTTATCATCATCACGTCTTTGTACAAAAATCTCAAGACTAAATTAAACTACTACTCTGGTTTTTTGACAGAACACAACGCACATTTTTACAAGATTATTATTATTATATGGTACAAACAATGCCATGGTAATTACACATCATCACACATCTACACACACTCCATGTGTGTGTGTGTCTGCTGCAACTTTTGCTTTACTGAACTTGAGTAGTCAAGACACAAGGTAAGTGAGTTAACTTGTATGAAAATCGAAATCGCTTTACACCACGCGCTATACACTTATATTGCTACTGCTGTTCAGCCTCTCACGCTTTCCATTCTACAGCATCTCGAGAAAAACCATAATAATCATCAACATGATTGTTGCACTCACTCAACTCGGGTAACAATGCAACGCACACACACAAACACAAAAAATAAGTGTACTACGTACACAAACTCTAATAATCATCCATTCACAGTCGCTTTCAAATCCCAACTAAACCCAATCATTGATAAGTTCACTCACTCAACTTTGTATTTGTAACTATGACTTGGTTAGAGAAGAAAAAAAAATCTTGAAAGCTTGAAAGTGTTTTTTGGGCCTTTTGAGTGTCGTGATGTTGAGGATTGACGAAGACAGAATGACTGACTGACTTACTGACATAAAGTCACGTGGTTGGTACATTGCACTGTGCAACATAAAAAAATACTGTAACAATTGTGTGTAAAGGGAAAGACCGTGAGAGATTTTTACATTGTGAAGCTTAGCTACTCCTCCCTGCTTAAATAACAACAATGATACCAAATTTTTTTTTAAATTATCATTGAGACCATTTTCATTTGCTATAAAGGATGACTGTATGTAATGTAGGTATGTATGTATCAAGATAACGGTAACAAGCTTGTCGAGAAATTATTCACAACAACCAAAAAAATTAAAGTGCGCGTTGGTTGTTGCGATTATTACAAAGAAATNATGGTATTTTTTGGGAAATAATTATATGATGATGATTATACTTGCGTGATACGCGCGACACATACATTCATAAAAAATACTATGCGCTGACAATATGGCAAACTATATACGCGCACAAAATTGTTTTTGATAAGAAATTTTTAAATTATTACAAATTTAAGTAATTACCGTGTGACGACAACAAACAGTTAAATGACTTTGTTAAGTAACCTTTCTAAAAAATATATAAATATATATAAATTAGATCAACAAGATGATATGATGATCATCAGATAAGTGGGCAATTTGATAGTAAAAAGTTATTATTTTTAGAATGATGCCAAATTATTATTTTTTTAACGAAGAAATAAAAAAAGTTGTGATCAGTCTCTTCAATTATTTTTTTATTGCTTGATTTTATAAAGTCAATGCACTAGAGCTTTTTTTTACTTGCGTGTGCGTCTGCGTATGTGTATGTGTGTGGATTATTGTCATGGTTACAACTTAATAAAAACGACAATGACGGTAATGATGACAAGTTCACGAAGTATTTTCATTTGATAGTTTTTTTTCTTGGATCACGTCTAAAATTTGAAATAAAAAAGAAAATGAAGCAATCCATCAGATAAAACCGCATCGCGTACACTCACAAACACAAACACACACAGAAAAAATGGACTACATCACGCACCAAATTACTATACATATATAATTATTGCACTTTCAGTTGTTTGAAGATGAAAAAATCGTGAGTTAAAGTCAGTCTAGGAGGATGAGAGGAGGAGAGTGGCACCATCAACCAAAAAAAAGAAATCATCATCACATGCAACATGAAAAGAACTAACATGGATGGGTACATAAAGGATTCAATATATAATAATATTTTCAACCCAATCATAATCATAAACAAAAGGAAAAACGAGGTCTCATCTCGTAGCAGCCCTCACCGTCATCATCAATAATTTTATTTGGTTCTCGAAAAACATAAATATTCGCAATAAATTTTTTCATTTAACTTCAAAAATTGCATTATATTCAACCTTCCCAACGTTTTTTTGAATTGTTGTAGTGCGCAAAAAATATTTTCCCTTCCACCCAAAACTATCAAATTGCTAAATTAAATCTATTTACATAAATTAGCGTCATTGTTTTGGACGTTTTTTGCAATAATAATTGCGCTAATCCATTTTTTAAAATATTTTCCCTTCCACCCAAAACTATCAAATTGCTAAATTAAATCTATTTACATAAATTAGCGTCATTGTTTTGGACGTTTTTTGCAATAATAATTGCACTAATCCATTTTTTTTCTTTAAAAAAAAGGCCAGTGGGATGGTCTGGTATCCGTGACTACGAATTTTGCAATTTTTCTAACGAAGATGATCATTATTCAAGTAAAAGGACAAAAATTAACCGACTCGTAAATTATTACATTGTGAACTTTATGAACGGCCAGTCTCGTTCCCTGCACTGCTAACGTGTTATTACCTTTTTCTGCCGCGTGCTATATAAGTAACGTCGCGTCACCTAATTTCTTACAATTTTGTCATAAACTTTTCTCACAAAAATGAATTATAGCATGATAGGCTGCTATTAACGTGTTGCTTTAAACAAAATTAACAAGTAAGCTTTTAATCTGAGGTAGGTATTTAAGGTGTTATAGCGTTGAGAGTACAATGAAATGAGAGGTTGAAAATGAGCAAAGAACTTAATAATATTTGTAAAAATCCAATTTCCTTTTCATTTTGCGTTAACAAACGCAGAGGATAACTATTATTATTATTTTATAGCTGACTATACCTACCTTCAAATTTACATGACAGGATAACGAGTAAAAACTTCAACGAGAAGATGACGACTCTGAATATTTTTGAAGATCATAACATTTTTGTTATGTAATATAATATAGGTATACTATAAATTATATAACAACATCTCCTATTACTACCTAGATGACTGTCATTGTGAGAAGTAAAATGCATGGAAGGCCATTTTGAGGTATACAGCACTACACGCTATACACCGCGCAGTTCTGTCTGATGATCATCATCACTTTTTTTAAAGTTTGATGTCATGGTGATGATGGATACTTGAGGTAAACTGACTGTGAAATGTATCCTACCTCTAAGGGGTAGGTAGTAGTTAGGTAGTATGAGGTAAGTATAGGTAATCAAGTTATGCAACGCTTTAAAATATCGAGCTTATAAATAATGTTACATAAAAATAATCATTTGTTGGGCTGGGTTTCTAGATCACGATACATATTATTATTATTACTATGCACAATATATAAATGAATCGCATACATAAAATTTATCATATCAAATAAACTAATTAAATTTTGTCAATCAATTTGATTCATCGCCTTTTTTAAAGATGCCGTAGGGACTTTTGTTAAGGTACAACTGCCTTTTTTAAAGAAAGGCTTACTTGACTGATTGGTTGACCAAAAGGGACGAAAGTGTAATAAGTATAATGCCTATATGTACATAGGTATATATATAGACAAAGAGTGACGGAGAGCGGATGTGACAAGCCCATTAAAAGTCCTCTTTGTTGTTCCCTGATGAAATAATGAGCCTTTTATTTAGAAAAGCTCGAGTTTCTTTTCTGCCATAATAAATTTTACGTGCCTACTCAACTGACTTATTGCTCTTTTTATACCCTCAAGTTCCTACATATTAAGTCAGTCGGCTACACAATAGCTACACAAATCTCTTTTTAATCCGTTTTTTATACAGACATATAATGTAAAAGTAATGCTGGGGATACCTATTGTTATGGTAAAAAACAATAAAAGTAAAATTATTTGAATTTTTATAGTTTTTTCCTCCTTTCTGATTAGTTGTTAAAACTGCATTGGTACGTGTTATATGGTATTATATTCCCTTGTCACACGTTTAGAGTTATTTCCTGTTTTTAATTATTTCACCACCACCAGCGCTAGTGAGAGTATTTGCTGCTGTACAACTTGGAAATTTGTTATCTGAACAAAAAATCCTCAGCTTCGTTGTGCTGTCAACAACCTAAAGCCACAGTTTATTTAAGCCTTTGGGCTTTAATAATATCTCAGCTTCTTGAAAATTTTAACGATGCCTGCAAAAGACAAAAGAGTTTTTTTTATTTTGTGCGAAACATAAGCCTGTATTTTGCTTGTGTACTGAATTGAATTGTTTAAAATTGAGTACATTTTACATTTATGACAAGTGGGAATTTATGCACGAGCATGACAGTTGTGTATTATAACAAGCGATGAAACTTGAGGACTACTCCCTCGCCCGAACTAAAAAAACCACACCAACAAATCAAACCCAAAAAAATACTTTCGTTTTTTAGGGCGAGTCTTATAGTCTCTCTCTGTCTCTGGGAAGTCTGAGTCTGAATCCACAATCCACATTATAAGCGCGTATACCTACGTATAATTTTGTTTTAACAAATTTCGTTGCCTTTTTCTCGAAAGTGGTTAGTTAGTAAAGCTGCTATAAGGCTAAGAAGCCAAAAAATAGTGAGTGTATTCCTGCAATTACCATTATTGCTGCTACAAATTTGATTAATTTCTCGTCGTTGTCAACAAGCAAAGTTAAAAAACAAGCGTGTAAAATCCAAATCGACCTGCATCCATGCATTTTTTTTGTCAAGAACAAAAAAAGTGTATCTGTATCTCTGGCGCTGTTTAATAATAAAAACTGCCATGGCATGCGTCAAAGTCATGCGTGTCTGTCTTGCAATTAGGTACACACCAGCCACGCAAGCACAGAGACGGACAAATAGAAGGACAAGTTTTATAACCCAGCAAGCATCACAATTACAGTCACAACAATCAGCCCAAAAATTATGCTTTTGTGTTTTGTACTCGTTAAAATTGTACATGAATGCTTTTTTACAAAAAAAATAATTTTTATAACCCAGCAAGCATCACAATTACAGTCACAACAATCAGCCCAAAAATTATGCTTTTGTGTTTTGTACTCGTTAAAATTGTACATGAATGCTTTTCTACAAAAAAAAATAAATATATCGTTTTGTCGTCATGGTTTTTTTTCTTTTGTTTTTGCAGTTTTTTCTCACACACACTTGTAAAAACGTGTGCATTTGTCTGGGAGCTTCTCTCCTCCACACAATCCTCATTTCACAGTTATCATTACCATGTCATATATCGCTTTTCCACATTTCGTCAATGCAATTAAAATACAAACTGAAATCATTCCCCCCAAAAAACATAAAAAAATAATGTAGAGTATATTTTGCTAAAAGCTTTGCAACACTTTTTTTTGTTAAAAAATTACCAAATTTCAAATTTACTTTAAAATGTTGTATTGTGGCAACAGTAACAATAACATAAGCAAACTGTACAAAATACAATGGGTTGATGATGAAAAAAAAATGTTTTATTTTTTTGGGAGGACGTTTTTAAGCACGACGGATGTTTATACTTGGTGGTAGTACCATACAGGTACACAGAGAAAATTATGGTAATTTTTAGCTACACACAACGGGAAGAGAGGGGAAAAAAAGAAGAGAGGGAAAACGATAAGATGGATGCAATGGATGGGAGGGGACCATGTTGACAAGTGAAATTAGCGCAGCAGCAACGACCAAAAATACAAAATTTTGTAATATCTCACTATATTCTTTGAAAGCAAAAAGCAAGAAAGTTGAACTTAATTACAAAGATTATTAGCAGCAAGCCTGAAATTAAATTATTGCTTTATTAATACAATATTTTGCGTAAAAGAGGACGATAATTATGATTAGATTACAGAGTTATATAGCGACATTGGTGATGATGATGATAAGGATTACCATGACGATAAACCAAATTGCTTATTATACAAATATGGAATAATGCCTGAAATAGCAAGAATGAAGATTTACGTAACTTGTCATCCCTAATTTAAATATGGTAACATCACTTAATAAAGTGGTGGTTGCTGCTGGTAGTAGGGAATTGAGCCATAATTTCATTGAAAGAAAACTGATAATGAGTTTTTAAAAGTAATGTGGAGTGACAGCTCAGTATATGAAAAAATACAAAATTATGGGAGGGATGAAAAGGGGGTATGCTTATAAGAACTCGCTCTCAACACTACTGCAGGAAATGACTCTCTTTTTAACAGTCTGAAAGTGAAACTTTGTATTAGGCATTGCGAAATTAATAAAATGCTCGGCTGAATTAAAAAAATATGTGTAGCAAAACCAGGGGCGTACATTGCAAATTGCGCACACAATTAGTTTGAAGCCCTAGAGAGCACCAAACATTAACGACATCAGAGAGATCAGCCCGAAGAATACTAGATACAAAAGCATGCAATTAATTGCTGCGAGCAACGATCTTTTATTTTATTTTTATTTTGCACCACACACAATGACGTGAGCAATTTTTTTTTCGATCCCGGTAAACTAATTGCCAAGTACCTATCAATTTTAAAATCTTTCCAATTTGTAAATCTTTTTTCCATAAATAATTTTCTCCTTTCAACAGAAAAGCAGGAAAATTGGTACGCTGAATTCATCACACAAGACTGACTCCCAGTTGATAACTAAACTAATTGGGTAGATTTAAACTTTTTGTTCTCACTTTAAACCGGTTTTGAGCCTTCATTATGCGTGAATTATTGACGTATTATTTTCTGGAGCGGGGCTGAGGATGAGCGCTGTAGTTGTGTAGTTTAATTCAGGTACAATGTGTTTTTTATATGAAATGGATGAGCGTAATCTTACATAGGTATGATGTGCGCATTGCGCACTGTATATTGCACACTGCTGTCTGATATGATATTTAAAAGTTACAAGTTTTATGAAATGTGAACAAAATTCTCAGAGCGATATGAGTTTATATGTATGAGATTTTATTTATACCATCTTATAATCTGTAACATAAAAATAAAAAATAATCGAATACTTTATGTCTATTCCCATCCAATTTCCCCGTTCTTATAGTTTCACAATTATTCATCATAAATATAATCCCATTTTTCGGAATTTTCGTTCCATGTATTTAATGCCCATAAATACTAAATTGCCCGCAAAATAAAGATTTGTTGCAAAAGATATAATATTTCAAAACTTATCAAATTATCCAGCAAGACGATGAACTACACATTTTTCGAGAATACCTTAGTTGCCATTTGGTTTCCAGTTGAGCAACAACTTTTCCGTTTTTGTACACATGACGTAAGAAGAACCAATCTGTATAAAGATGTTGCTCTCTCATTTACTCGTATTTTTGATAAAATCCGGACTCTTGTTTACCAGTGGTTATATTGGAGCCCGAGCAGTGCTAAATCTAGTGAATCCCCCTTTTCAATATACACCCGTAATCCAGACCTATGATGGTCCCGTTCAAGGAAAATTGGGCTACTCCAGAAATGGGAGTGAGTACTGGCAGTTCCTTGGAATACCTTATGCTTTGCCTCCAGTGCGATCTCTGCGATTTCAAGCCCCCATTCCAGCAAAGCGTTGGTATGACGTGAAAAAAACAGTTAAGTACCCTCCAGCCTGTATAAATTTTGACCCTGTGGTTACAATGCGGGTGGAAGGAGTGGAGGATTGTCTGTATTTGAATCTGTTTGTAAATCCTGCAAAGACAACTGCCAAAAAGCCCGTTCTCGTTTATATTTATGGAGGTGGATTTTTTTCTGGTGAAAGCAGTACATATCGCCCCGACTACCTGATGGATCATAATATCATTTTGGTGACCTTTAACTACAGAGTAGGTCCATATGGCTTCTTAAATTTTGAGGTAAAAGATGACCCCGCTAGAAGATTTCCACGAGGGAACATGGGACTCAAAGATCAAAATTTAGTGTCTACTCATTATCATATGCTGTCTCCGCTATCACGAGGATATTTCCAAAGGGCTATAATATTTTCTGGATCTACTCTGGGACCCTGGGGCTTTAGTGGCGTTGGTGAACCTAGAACTGTTGCTTTAAAATACGCAAAGCTCATAGGGTGTCCCCAAGGAAATATGACACAGTTATTCCAGTGCTTTATGACTGTAGATGCCAGGGAATTGGTGCGTCATCAAGTTTCCTGGTCGGAGCCTCTCCATGAAAGGGATCTATTTGTACCTTCAGTGGAGCCTCTTTTGACAGATGATACATTTTTGGCTGACAGTCCTTCAAATATAGTCAGGTCTAAAGCAGTGGCACCCGTTCCCGTTCTTCTTGCAATGACTTCTGGGGAAGGTGGGGTACGCTCAGCCAGATTTCAAACAATGCCAGAATTGATTCCAAAGTTGGATAAAAATTGGAACGCTCTAATTGGCCGAGTCCTTTTCCAAGAGCAGCCCTTGAATCCAACGGTTGCACAGGGTATAAAGCAAATTTATTTTGGTGGCACCGGGAGAGTTACCGACAACTTGAAAGGATTTATGAAAAACATTAGTCGACTAACAGGCGATGTACTGTTCTACGAACCGATTCACAGGACAGCTATGGCACATTCTCAACTGGCACCAGTGTACATGTTATACTTTGACTACAGATCGGTGATGATACCAGCAGCTTATAGTTTTTACAGATCAGTTAGACCTCAGGACAGATCAATGCCGCAAATAAGGTTGGCGGAAGGATTGACATGGGACTGGTGGAGTGAGCATGTATTGGGAGAAACTGGTGTTCACAGATACGGAGTGGGGCATGGAGAAGAATTGTTTCAAATTTGGAATATCAACGGGTTCTCAAAATGGCTATCTGACGGGGACATGAAGTTTAGTAGGAATTTTATCAAGTCAATTGTGGACTTTGCAACTGGTGATTTGTAAGCGAGGTTTATTAGTGTAAATATTTTTTAAACTAATCCAACATGAAATGTTATATTTATAGAGCTTTTTTATCTTTTTATTTTGCTAGAAAATCGCTATCATTTCAAGGAACAGCGTGGCCACCAGTTTCATCAGGAGTTTTGAGGAATGCTCCAAACACACTTGTTCCATACATGTTCATTAACAACAAGGGCAGAGGGAAATTGACTGAGGAACCTTTTGCTGACCGATTGGAAGCCTTGAATCGTGTCTTTGTTAAATGATATGTTATAATCATTCTGGTACTAAATGTTTATTGTTGTAATATTTATTTTATTTTAAATAAAATCATTAAAACATAAAGTTAAAATTGTTAAGACGGAGAACAAAAATGAAGAAGTGAATTATCGGGGAATTGAGTTTTTTGTTGCCATTAAATGGACAATAAAAGTTTTTCCTTATGAAATGTAGGTATATAATTGTATACTCCGTATTTATCAACAATGTTCCCAGAAAAAAGTTCGAAATATTACCTGAAGTTTACTAAATTAGACGTATAAAATAATAGTATTGTTTTTGTGGTTCTTTCTAAATACACACGTCTTGTCATAAAATTAACTTTTATGTGTTTACTACAAACTTTCCATGACCATTTAATCAAAAATAGAAAAATTCCATTCCTTATATTATCAAACCAAGAGTGTCATTGGTACATTGTATTATTCTTGCAACACATCTGAACTGGTTTTATGAAAAAATAATTATTATGGAAAAATATTTTTTTGAAAATCCCATTTTTGAATTAAATTAAAGTACAAACTAATAATTGCATGAAGCAGCCTAGCATATTACTCAAAAAGATGAGGACAAATCCGGTATATTCCTTAATAAATTCCAGGGAACAAAGTATTAATTGAACCACAAATGCGCTAGCACGTCACCTTTTCTGTACAACCTATTCATGTATTCACTCACCAGTTCCAACGTTGTACACTTGTGCTACGTTGTTACAAAATCATTCGATAAAAAGATTGCCTACTTATTTTTGCAAAAGTCATTAATCACCCAAGAAAGACATACAATCCACTCATACTCATATACTCATATTTCACAATTGAATTGTTTTGCCAGCAGCAATAAAGCGAGAATGAGAATTAAGAATCGTTTTTTGTTCATTCTCCCGAGAACCATACGGAACCACGGTGGACATGAACATGCTTCTTCTAGGAAACGATAGTCTAAGTAATGGAATATTTTAATGTCAGAAGCTTACTTAAGTTATTAAGTTAGTTAACAATTTTTTATAGCTTCGCTTTATACTAAATGGGCTAGGTAATGCGCTTGGCGCTTAACCTAAAGTAGGTGAACTTATACTATGTTAGGTATATGTATATTAATATATTAATGTACAACAGGACAACCAACAAACAAACTTTTTGCTGTTATTAAATTAATACAAGTATCTTTATACAATCTTCAGTAATCTGTGTAATGTAATTCCTTGATAAATGGTGGTACATATTTTTTTTTGCCACGATTTGGTGAGAAAAGTAAATTGTTATTCGCAAACCAGTTTTTTGTTCCAATCGTAATCTAGATAGCTATTATGATCATTTTGTTGGACCTCTGCTTTAACTTACCAACTGGGGTGTATAGTGTATAATACATACTTTGGCTGTTGTTATGTGCATATAAATATTACATAAATTACGTGTAAAGATAAAGCTAAGGTTTTTTGTTTGGGTAATCTGACTGGAGTCTGCTGGAAAACCGTGCACCCTTTTTGTGTTTTGTTTAAAACAGCAAACAAAAAGGTTGCAGAAAATGCAAGTAAACATCTACATGCATGGTTTAATGATGCAAGCAATGAGTATTTTACCATCGATTTTCATTACCTATTCAGTTACAAAGAGAACGTGGACAAAAAAACGTTATTTAAATTAAGTTAAGTTTATTAGTAGTCAAAGTCACAAAGCTTGTTTGTTGGATTAAGTACCGTTAGACAAGTGCCGTACCCATAAGATTTCAGCACAAAATGGACACACGCATACCTGCTTATATGTATGAAAATGAACACGCATGATATTGATATTAAATGAGGTTGCATGACTTGGCATTTGGAATCATTATGAATTTTAGAGTACCAGGAAAATATAATATTTATTTCTTTGGTTGAGACTTGTTTTGTTGGCCAATCCACGAATTCGTCATAAAATCTGCATACTACTGCAAGGATAAAAGTTCAAAAATATACTAATTCTTCCTACATCATTATTATTATGAAGTAAGCCCCAATAGCGTGGAATGACTCGTGGCAATCTTGGAACTGTTGATGTTTATGCTTTAGTTAGATTCTGACATGGTATCGCTGTAACATGATGATCCGCACTTGATTTTTAAGTGATTCGAAGCAGCTTTTTTTTGGGTCTGTGAGTACCAGAAGGGATTTTTTTTTGTTTCTGAGAATCCAAAAAAAGTCAATATACGGGATTTATGATGGATGCCTTGTCTTCTTCTTCACCTAATTTGCCAAGGAGAATCATTGCTCCTCCAACCTTGGCACGGGCGGCACCATCATCATCATCACAGCCTCCAGTAGAATTGCAATATCCTAAAACATTTCCAAAAACTGGAAAGGGATTGAAATTTTTACTGAAATTTGTGATCATGTTACTGTCACCCCTGCTCGCTTCTTTTCTGCTCAAGTCTACCGCACTCCTCACCGGCAGTGTTTTTCTGTCCCGAGGAGTGTCATTTTTGTCTAGTTCAGGGAGTCAGCAACGTTTGTCTCCTGTAATTATGACATTAGATGGACCTGTCCAGG
>JAITYZ010001159.1:0-13205 GCA_027744595.1 Paronellides praefectus
GACGAAACATTTCTGTTATTGCTATAAGTGCTCCAAATAAATACAACATTTCTAATAGACTTTTTGCTCTGGACTCTAAAAATAATAAAGAATGTATATTTTAATCTGCAATAAGTTGGAGGCAAAAAAGGCCTTGATTCACTTTTAAGCAAAAAAGTTAATCATTTTTCGTATCTCTTTTTCTGGTTATGAAATATCCTTCCCTCAGGTTACCCCGACCCAAACTCTCACGTTTATTCTTGCAAACTCCGGATCCTGTATATTTTAAAACTTTTTGTTATCTTTTTAATGTTGCAACACGCTTTCTCTCTCTCTCTAGCTACTCCCGAAACAAAATTATAACATTCATCCACCCTAATGTTCCATTTCTGTCTCCACTTACTTTCCTCTCTCTCTCTGGCTCTTATATAGACTCATACGACCCTCTTTTATCAATTTCCCAAAAGACTTTGCGAGCACAATAACAAGCATATAATATAATGTCTTCTTCTCAGGTAACAATATTCCTACAGAAAGCCTTGATGTCCTATCCTGTATACCTACATCTATGTGTTTAATGTTGCAACATTTCATTTATTTGGAAAAAAGGAGAAAGTCATCTGGTGACTCCGCAAAGAGAGTATATATTGCTCCCATTGTTGTTCTTTTCCACTTTCACTCGCCATTTTGTGGGTGGTGTAAAAGCAGTAGACAGAGTGCTAAGAGTACTACCTATCTCCCTAACTGTTTGTATCGTAGCAGAGGCGGATAATATTACCCAGATATTTATAAGGACAACAGAGGACTATAGCGTAACTTGAGCTTGTTGCTTTTGCTCTCTACAGGAAATGAAAATATGAGGAAAATAAAGTGCAAAGGAAGAAAATACCTTTTTATTTGGAGATGAAAGTGGATACTGCAAATGAAAGAGAAAATGTCCAAACGGCTACTTTGGTTGAGCATATGTGGAGGAGTATATCGCAATGTTCAAAAGATAACTTTCTGAGTGGTCCTCCTGTTTGTGCAAAATGAGATTATGAAAGAGAAACAAAAACAAAATGATATAATATGAGAGATACAAAATTGTCACTCTTGTGTGTGTGCGAGAGAGAGAGAGAGAGTGTTTTTGTGAAAGATAATATCTATTTCATCTTTCCTGCTGCTTTGTCTCTCTTAGCCTTTTTGGTGTGTAGTATGTGGATTTATTGTTATCCATTTTGTCCCAAGAGTACCAAGTGTTGTTTTTTTTCTATTTCAACCATATCACAGGAAATGTGAGAACTGCGAATCGACACCAGCTTGGAGACTCGCCAGAGAGAAGAGAGAGATGCCCACAAGAAGGGCGTTCCTTCCGTGCTCGTATTCCAACATGATCGTAGCAAAAAATACATATACATCATCAGGGAATTTGTATTTGTCAACAGCTCATATGTATAATGTATACCATGTGTAAATATGATTGTGAATTACAATTTTAATTAATCTTTCTCGCTTGAGTCATCCATTAAAATTTTTGTTGTCACACTTGTGAAACCAGGGATGGTGTGGGAAGAGCGAGCGAGCGAGCAAAAGTGTAAATCAAAAACTGGTTTCAACCAAGAAATACAAAACGCCCCCTTTTTTCCTTTCCTCTCTGCTCTGTTCAAACAGAGAGCTTTACACTCTCTAAAGCTTCGGCATTTTCTGGGTGGCTGTTTTTTTTGTATGATTGTGTGAGGTTCCATTTCCATTTTAATTACTATTCACATTTATATTTGCCCATGTTCCAATAAATCCACGCATAAATGCCGCTACCACCACCACCACACCGGACGAGGAGATTGGTGTCTACATAAGTGCGTGTATATGTTTGTGTATCAAGTAAACTAACAAAGTTTCACACACGTTTTCCTGATTACTACAAGTGATCCTATTGTAATCCTCACTGCATTTCATCTGCTGCACTTTTTCCACTTTATTTGCATAACCCTTTCCAAAAATATCGTATGAATTTCTAGTGGGAACATGAGATGAGGTACAACTCTTCCCTCCTCCGCCGCCTCTCTATCTATTTACACAACTAATTTTGTTCTCGCTATGAATTCATATATCTTTAATCCTCTTGTCCTTTTGCACCCTCATAGTGTGTGTGTACTGTGTACAATATGTACACATTATGCAAAGGAGAGAGTGCGGGATTTTGATTGAAAGTTGAGCCGGTTTTTGCGTTCTGTGTACATTAGCCTCTACCAATTAAAACGGGCGGAAAGAAAACTTTTGGATGTCGTCTCTCGCTAGAGATTATTGTATAACGCAGGCAGGATCACTTTCTCCAAAAAAGGGTTTAAATGTAACACCAGGGAACCTGTAAAAATGATTACACAAATAAAAAAAATCACAAAGTATTCCTGCTGCTTGCATGGACACCAAACAATATTTCAAATCATTATATTCTTGTGTACTAACCGGGTGCATTGCACTTATCCAAATGAAATATATAAACTTGTTCCACTTCACACATTTTGACCAGACTCTCCACTCACACACGTACAATCGCAATGATCATCAGTTACGCTGCTGTTGCTGCTGCTACAATTGCACTACTACTGCTACGCATGCAACGCACCTTGATGCCGATGGTGGTGTAAAGTCGTTTGTCGATAAAAAATATTGTTTGCATTCCATATTTGGTGAAAATGGATTTTCTCCTTCTGTTTTCCTCTCCCTCGCTCCTCTCCGTAAATCTGGACGTTAGTTGAATGTATAATTTTGCAATGAAATTTATTCCGGTGATAATCCTTGGGAGGGCGGGTAGTATGGATATATGGATGTGTGTATATTATATTATTTTAGTGGCCAAGAAGGGGGTAACGGTAGCAGTGGAATAAGAAGCCGTAGTAAATCCTCCATTGGTCGGTGTACATTTTTTTCCTGACTAAAAAGTGTGAGCAGCCAAGCACCACAACCATCGTCAAAAAAAACAACGGTGGTATGGTGTGCTGTGGTGGAGGAAGGTAACAGAAAGCAGCAAGCGGCGACCCCGACGGGTGGCATCACTTGCATTGCATTGTGCCTCCACCACCACCGTTACTGGTGAGCTGTTGGGATTTTTTATTTTTTTTTGGAGCTCCTGTGTCGGCAACCAAAAATGACTTGAACGCCAACTTCCTTTATCCCCGTTCTTCACATTGTGCATAGTAATTTTATTTGTCTAACTTGCTTTATACGCTATTTTCCCTTTTATTATTATTATTTTACATTTTGTATAGCTACCTATATATCTGTGTTTGTAAGTATTTATAATTGAGTCTTTTTAATAACAAAATAAAATAGAAGAATTCCCATGCTGAGTTAGTCTCAACCTCAACTCTTTCCTGCTCACAACTCGTATTCGTTGCATTCTTTTGTTAAATTTGAGAAGTCTAAAAGACATACAACACAACATATCGTTGCTAATTCAAATGCTTTTTAAACTTTAAATAATCCTTCTAGATGTGTATGCTGACCTATAACTAAATATAATGCTCCTAATGTTTTTATGATAAAAAATACTTGGGCATTTTAAATTTGAATAAGGACCCTCCCTTGAAATGGGAGCAAAGGAGTGGATTCTAAGGATTCAAAGTCACTTATTCCTTCACAGCACAACATGACATGGTCCAGTCTTCCCTTGACATGTTTTTTCCACGTCGTCTTTCTTTCTACAATACAGCAGAGTACCCTGTCAACAGCCTTTCACTTTTGTAAAAACTAAAACAACGACAATGATATGCAATATGCGCGTACCATTTCTGTCTGCGTCATCAAGAAAACAATAATATGTACTTGTAATCTTGTTTACTATTCCCTGGACAGCTATTCTATTTACATTGAATATATATTTTTATTTCTACATTGTGCATTCAATACGAGTGCTTTGACTACTAAAAAAAGAAAAACTGGCGAGAGAAAGAGATGCTAGAAAAGTAATGCTATTATTATCCTTATTATTATTAGGGGATATCTTAAGTTTTATTTTGCATTGCCATATCTAAATTATCAACGAAATAAAAGAGACAAGAAATATGTTATAAATGCATGAGGCAAAACACAAGCAGTTTACATAATACACACTCTTCTTAAAATAGCGTTGCAGACAGACACATCCTCAAAAGGAGGCAAAAGAAGTAGAAGCAAACAAAAGGAGAAATAACACAAAAGAAGACTAATGTGAATACAGAGAGACAGTAATTGGCCAAGATTTTTATTTAGCATAGAGTGATGATGATATACAGCCAACATTCAAACACACATGCACTATACCCCACTCTGCATCTGCATATCCATCCAATTCATATTCTTGCTCAAAACAAACCATACAAAAAAACGAATTGTTGGCAAATTTGTGTATGCGTGCATGTCTCACATTACTTTGTCGTCTTTTGTTCAATGTAAAAGCTGGCAACTGACAACAACAATAGAATTGTAGAGCAAAGAACAAGTGAATACGACTAAACAAATAATAATATGCACACTAAAATATGTTTAAGTGGAAAGGGATGCGTGGGTGGATGCATTGTTTGGCTTACATACATGATGTATTGAAGTTTTGTATGAGTTGAATAGAGAAAGGTAGACTTTTGTAAAAGTACGCACATTCGTGCGCCACCAACTTTCAATGCAGTTTTTGTAAAACTAAACTCCAGTCGATCCTTTCTTTATGTCATGATAGGGAATGTTGTTGAAAAATGTCATCTCCTCCCCAGACACTTTGTTATTGCCCATGAGAAAACAAAAAAGTGAAAGTGGATTTTTTTTTCGCCTGCTTTCATGCACAGAGCATAATAATATGATGATAGTAGCATAAAGCTCTCCTATTTCTTGTAAATGAAGGATTTACAGCGTGCCACTACCATGGAGGATAAAACCAAAAAAAAACAAAGCTGAAACGTTTGTGTGTACTTTTTTTTAGAGAAAATAGGAGAATAATAATAATAAAATGACATATAATATTTTACATTTGTCTGACGGTGGTAGTGATGACGGAGAGTTCATTGCCATAATGCACACACACAGCAACCAAACAATGCCCTTGTCATCTTCCTCTTGAGCAACTACCCCGGGAATATTCTTTTGGCATGGAATTTGCCACTAAAATATTTAATAAGGAAGGATATGATACAGAAAAGTTGAAAATAAGCTTTCGTGTTGTGTTGGTATGTCATGTCATGTGCATGCTTGCATATAATATTGTCAACGACGGGTACTCCTTAGTGAACCGAAAAAAAACGAGTGCGTGTGTAGTACGCAACCAACTCATATAAGTCGTACTACACACGTTTATTTGGTTGGATGAATATACGTTCATGAGGATGATAATGATGAGGCTGCAGATGCAGAATGTTGGTGATGGTTTTTTTTTCTGTTAGGAAAAAAAATCTATTCTTTTAGAGAGCAATTCCAATGCAGATGTGAGCAGCAATGCAGTTTTTTTAGATGTTCTTTACACACAACAGCACAAAAAACATGTATATACACTGGATTTCCATTTTCTCAAGAGCACAAAAATATTATGTGGAAAAAATAAGGGAATTGAGAGGAAGAAAAATAGGAAAGAAATGGAATACGTGTGTTTTGTGTGTTCTCTCTGGAATCGTTCCTATTTTGTTTGTCGAAAACAGAATAAGGAGGATGATGCAGTGCATTTTATTAAATACAGCAGCGAATCAATGTCTCTAGGGATTTTGAAAAAAAGCGAGTTTTCAGTTCTTTCCATCATTTCCATGTAGTGTAATGTAGCTGCCATGCAGCTTTTGCATTTCGTCTGTCTGCTGACAGAGAGAGAAAGGGAGTGCATTATTATGATGCTGCTGACTAGAGATGCTGAGTTGACTCAAGTAAATTGTGGGATTCCACCTTCACAAAAGGAGCAAAGTGAGAGGATGATGATGATCATGAGAAGCTGACTGGTAGAAATGGAAAAAAGGAAGATATTATCTGTTTGGAAAAATGGGCAAGTGAAATCTTCTCTAAAGACACTCCATTTCACCTCTGCTGCTGCACTTCCTGGCACTGCTGCTATGAATGAAAGTACAAAAACTACTTACATATTCCGTTGCACTGATCATAGCTGTTTATGTGTTGCTGATACTGAAGATTTTTCCCTGCTTCCCGAATCATCCCCACCTCATTTTCTATAGTTTGTTGTTGCTGAAGAGAGAAAGTAAATAGCTTGAGCTGCTTTTTTTTACAAAATATAAAAAAAAATCAACGATCCGGGAAAATAAGGTGTAGGGTTACTCGTAGTGGTACAGTAATCTACATCAAAGTGCATTGCTTTTTTACACCCAAATATCTACAAACCAACTTTGTTTTTGAAATTCAAGTAGAAAGTTAGGCAGGTTTGTAAGTTGATGGGTGGCCCGTAATATCATTATAATATTACCAGAGACGACCTTGGGAGTAGTGTGAGTGGAGTGGGGATGAGNTGGAGTGGGGATGAGGAGATGATGATGGAGGATTATTGTGATGGATATGAATTTACTGGGACCCAAAAAGTTGGGAAATACGTCATATTTTAAAATGATGATGGTGGTAGGTATATCCAAGTATGCAGTAAAAAGAGTGGAGTGGAGTGATTCTCGGGTTTCTTTTCTGAAGATGTGATAAAATACATGAATTTCATGAAAACATTATTTGAATAACAAAATTATGTAAGAGGATACACAAAATGCAACGGCACATTATATAAACTGTGCATTCCCATCATCCGTGGAAAACTGAGATCCCCGACATTTATTACACATTTTATGCAAAAAGTCAGTATGCAACACTGGAAAAATGCACCCTTTTTGGGGAAAAATATATACACTCAAATACGCATTTGAAGCAGCTGTAATACAAGATTTTATACATAATTTATTTTTTTCTAAGCACAAAGCGTTTTTTTCCTCTCAAAACTTGATAAAAAGTGTAAAAATGTGTATATCTCCTCTTATCACCACCACTCATCATTTTCACTCTAAATTCTGTAAAACTTGTTAAGAGGATAAAAGTTGCATTTTAAAGTTGATTTACTCTGTCAGTTGTGCTCTGAATAGGGGAAATGCATCTCTCTCTATTTCCTGCTTACTTACCTTTTTTTATTCCCTCCACCATTCTGTCTCCATCTTTTCGTTGTGAAGCTAAGAGCGCATCATGGGAATTAAAAGAAAAAGTTTTTACTTTCTCTTGTGACTTGTGTTGATATTACAAACACTATTTAACTTTATCCGCAGTATCTATACCATTCTACATCCTTCTGCTGCTCCCGCTTTTTGTTTATTTTTTACTGTATTACCTGTCGACTATTTCACAAGAATATCATGTCCCTTTTATTATTATTTATTGCTTTTTTAAATCCGAGAAGGAGACGAGGTAAAGCTAAAGTGTCCTGTTGCATTTACTGTTTTTTAAACTTTAAAGAGATTTTTGTCGCTTTGTAAGAAAAATCCTGGAAAAGAAATCTTTTTGAAAATGGAGAAAGGATTAATGAGGGATACGAGAAATGAGGAGCAATTGATTTAAAGGTGAAAAATACATGTTCCCATGTTCGCTTTGGTATTTTATACAATTATTTGTAACTCTGGTATATATACTATTCCATCATTAAAATCACTTCTGGAGCGAGTAAGCTGATGAATGGCTATTAAACCAAGTCCAAGTTTCTTGAATGGGCGTGGGTAGATATGATACCCTGGCGTGAAACCTGTCATTAAGATTATGACCACCAGAGCAGTAGTTTGTTACATAGCTTCTATCATCCAAACTGTGTAGTAGCAATCGACAGTATCATGTAGGCCATTTCATTTAATTTTCGCTGACTGGTCAACTAGTTCGCAGCTCATTTTTTTCTGACATGAAAGTTTTACGTGGGATATTTGTAGCAAAGCCACAATAAAATGTCTATTTTGGATACCAATTCTCCCCCACCCCCACACACACAATAACATTCTGCTGACCAGTGAATAAATGTGTATAGTTTGAGCAGCCAAGTTAACTTGTATTGTTTGAACAGCACACTTCATTCTTTTTATAGTCCTTCTCCATTCCTGACATGTGAGGAGTAGCTATACGGGTTTTACTCTGGATATCTTTGTTCTCCCCGACATGGAGTAATTGCGTAGCATTGGCAAGAAACTCTACAGCACACAGCCAAACCAACAATCATGTCATTTCATTTCTCATTCAGCGACCACACTTAGTCCTCTACACCCAACCCAACAGAAAAGAAGAAGAAGAAAAAGAATTAACTTTGTTTTTCTCTACTTTTTTTGGTTTGGAGCATATCTTTTTCTGCGTAATAATAGTGTTGCATCTGAGAATAAGGAAATAGAGCATGGCAAAGCAAATAATAATATAAAAAGTAGAATGAACTTTCTTTCAGGATGAATGGCAAGCAACTGGCAAAGAATGGGATTGTGATCATC
Organism: Paronellides praefectus; assembly: GCA_027744595.1. Classification (NCBI taxonomy): domain Eukaryota; kingdom Metazoa; phylum Arthropoda; class Collembola; order Entomobryomorpha; family Paronellidae; genus Paronellides; species Paronellides praefectus. The sequence goes on from JAITYZ010001159.1 coordinate 8,406, forward strand.
GATATTACAATTTGAGGTTGTGTGACCATCCACGTCGACGAAAAAAGGAGAATAATAAAAAAAGGAAAAGTTTTAGGAAAATAGTATTATTTTATGATATAAAAAGTAATTCGATATAGGATACGGATACCGTTCGACTTTCTATTCTCTCTATATATAATCCGACGCATTGACACCACCTATTTCGGGTTTTTTCATCATCACTGTCGCCGTCACACAATCACCTCCAGTTTTTTGTCCCCTCTTTTCTTTTATATTTCTTTTCATCATTGTCACCCTTCGTTGTTCAAAATACTATATACATACATACTACCATCATCATTTTTACTTGAGCAAGGGAAACAATTTTCTTGATAGTGAAAGCCAATTCAAAAGACACCGGGAAATAATAGAAAATTGTACTATTGGTGTTCTCAAATCATGTCCTTCTCCTTTACAATATCACAATACCATGAAACCAGTATTCTCCAATTCACACGAGAAAAAAGACGCACAAAACTCAAAATTATTTTGGTCCATGTTCAAATGTTGCTTTCGCACAGGCTGTTGGAGGAAGTGAGTGGTTTGTAAAAGGGAGGAGGACAATATCAAAGTTATAGCGAAAGGTATATATAGTTATGAATGCTTGTCTATATACACCTAAATACATATTAGGATGCAATGCGTAAACTTCTTTTTATGTGTTAGCAGACAATATGTGGACAATCCATTTTCATTTCCTTTCAACATTTTTTATATATTTTTTATATTTCTTTTGACTTTTCTTTCACATTCAGTATGTTTTGTCACTGGATTCTAACAACTGGTTGTATGGAGCATAATATTCCTTTATTATTTTCTCAACAATAAGTATTTTACACTGTTACAATAATGTATACTGCTGGAAGGGGATAATTTTATTAAATGTTTGCTGGATTGCAATGTGGACGGAGTTTAGGATGATGGATTTTTTTGCAATTTAATTACGCACACAAATTGTTAGTTTTCTGTAGCCTTCACGTTGTATACGCGGTGTAGGTAAATAGTCAATAGTCCACTTTGTAGGATTTCGTTTGGTTATAAAATAATGTTGTGGCTTGTGTTTTGTTGGGAGAAGGTTTATAATGACTTGACGAGTTGATTCTGTTGATAGGTGGTTTTTATGACGTCCATCCACGCATATCCCTGGTGTTTCGTTAGTTTCATTTTATGGCAGTGGTAGCTAAAACTGCCATGTTCTTGAGTTCGTTAACTGTACTTACTATGCAAAGTACAAAGCTCCCTTGTGCAAAACATAGAATATTAAATGTTACATTTGACCTTGTATGCTACTGCTTCCTGGAAAATTTTGTTATCTTTATTTTGTAGCAAATGTAAAATCTCAGGGCTCTTTGGTCAATGAATATGTATGGACATTATATAAAAAGGGCAACAGCCTTATACACCACCAGTTAATGATGGTTTATAATAAGCTATGCTTATATAGCTAGTTGGAAATGCTTTTCGACGATCCCCTCATTCCCCGTTTCATTTGATTAAGCCACTTGAAGTATCTGTAAATCTCAATATGCTTATGTAACGATATTAACTTCCCAATTCCCAGCTACATATTCCCCCACTCCCCGTTTCATTTGATTAAGCCACTTGAAGTATCTGTAAATCTCAATATGCTTATGTAACGATATTAACTTCCCAATTCCCAGCTACTTTACTTCATCAACCCGTAAACGTGTGTGGGGTGGTGGTGTGTGTGTGTACTGCTGCTAGTTAATAATGTATCCAATTCTGGAAAATCATATTTTATCAACATCCCTCTCTCTCTCGTCATTGTCGACATCAACGTCAGCAGCATCATGAGTTGGCTTATTTTGACGGGATGGTAATGCTAGGAAGCACATTATTATGTTTTTCTCGGAGTAAAAGTGGCAGTATAGAGCGGCAGCACTTGCATGTCTTTAATGAACAATGTAACTCGTTGAACGAGCGTTTGGAGTGATTCAATCAAGGGTCAACAATGCGAGAGAAAGTGTTTATGAATTTTACGCACGAGTGGGAGGGATAACTGCCACTTCACCCCATCAAATGATTACCCAAAAGGAAAGGTCTTGTGAAATTAGCTGTTTTGGTGGAAGCAGGAATCGCTGAGGAATGCAAATCAACCTTTTTTTTACGTCAGGCATTTATGAATCTCATAAAGTATCCGTCTATTTTTTAAACATAAAAATATCTAATTAACACAGCTGCACATCTGCAATACGCAAATGCGAATTACTTTTCCGAAAAAAAAAATAACTGGCACTCTCATGCATGCTTGCTTGCATATATTTTAACGAGTTACATTTTTATGTATGCATGCTTGCACGCGCATGTTACTGTTACAACATGAGTTTTTACTGTAGCCATCTGCCAATTTCCCAGAGAACACACATGACATGGCCATATTTTTTTCACTTCCTCAAATCATTAAAATTCCAGCGTTGCCTAACAGTTGAGCCAGAATGCATTCAATTCAGCACGACTTGGGAAGGAAATGATTTAGTCAAGAATAAAATGATTTTTTTAAACGAGCCCTCTGGATTCTTCCAATCTAAATGCTGATACATACATACAAGATAATATAGAGTGTGATAACAATAAGTTGATAATTTTCCAGGAAACGAGAGAGGGAGGGAGAGCTAATTTTACATAATGTTATTGTGTTTGTTGATGCGTGTCATTCTCATTCTCAAATCATCGAGTTCTTCAACTGTGTCAGATTAGATTCGTCATTATTAGCCAGCCAGTCATGTTTACTGACTGGGTGGAATAAGCGTCTGTATGCTCTCTAATTGCAAGTGTTTATGCCTTCACTTTTCCACCAGCCCATCCGTAAAATGTGTAAGTATTTAAGTTTCAAGTTTCTGCAATCCCTTTCACTTTTCACAGACTCACTGCTCAATCATGCGAGCTTATATCATTTATAAAAAAAGAAGTATCCTTTTCTTGTATACTGGCTTCCAGGCTAAATAACAAGTTGAAGGAAGCTCCTCTGGGAGATTGAAGGGACAAGCATATAAATTCTCTGATGATCTGTGCTTCATGCAGTAGTATACGTACCATTGTGCATTATCATTACATGAAGAGCCTTCTGCTTAACTGAAATGGTGGGATTCCAACTGTATTACTTTTCGGACCACACAGATGAGCACTAAAATTGTTCTCTACTTTCTTCCCCGAGAAATCCTTCAATCCCGCAAGGATAAGGCAATTTTTTCAGAGATATTCTTTATCGTAGCGTAATTGTAATTGAACTTGCGATTCCATTCATTTCCAACATTCATGTCAGAAAAGTACAAAATTTTTTTCCCCTGCCCGTGTATAGGTACTTTTCGGTCATGGGATGCAGTTAAAGACAGGATTTATATATCTGCAGTAAACATATGATGGTTTTCACAAAAAAAACTGCTTGAGTGGATATTTATTGGCTTATGGCGAGAGCATTCATTCTTATGCGGGGTTTGGGGGGAAAGGAAAAGGCTGCAGATTCTCTAGCAATCATTCTGAGATGGGAAATATAGTTAAATGAAAATAATAATGAAAATGATTGAACGATTTTTATGGAAGGAAAACAAAATGTATTGAGGAAAAGAAGAAGAATAAGGTTCTCCGTTTCCTGGATTTTTAAACAATATCATGAACTTGACATGTACGTGCAGGTTGACAGAATAAAATACAGAATGCTGAAACAGTTTGGAGTGTTCTTGAGTGACATTGAAGCTGCTGCAGTTGTAGTCTGCTGCATATTATGATTATCTCGACATATTGTTTTAGACATACACTAGAATTACAAATATACCATTTTTTACTTTCAGGAAGTAAATCCAAACTCATATGTGCTTCCAAAAAATTCAGTCTGCTAGCTACATGGTGTGGTGCAGCTTAAAACACATGAGCACACACTTATACGCATAAGTCGATTTCAATTTTTTCTTCCTTTCTATACTATGCCATTCTTAAAAACCAGCCCGAAACTAACGTTACACCAATTTTTACAAGTATCAATACCTATATGCTATCATAAAATATGTAAGACTTTTGTGACGATATTTTGTTTTTAAATTAATGACGAAATCTATGCAAGTGGTAGATAGCAAGTCCATGATAACCCTAATAGTAAAGTTGCACGTTGCGTATTGAAAACCGACACCTGAGTAGATAATTTTATTTTGTGTTATTTACAACGGTAAATAACATTATGTAAAATTACATACAATGATACATTGCCTAAGTCACTCATTTGCAAAAGTAGCAAGTGACGCTATCCACCTTCCCTTCATTTTCTCTTCTTTTTTGAGCATTGAATATTATCCAAAAAATTATTACTTCTACTGAAGATTTTTTTCTCCCTTTTTTCTCCCATCTGCAACGGTATACCCAACGGGGTTTCCCTGTTCCTTGACTTTTTTTGTAGAAACTTTTAAGGCGTAAAATGAAAACACCACGCTGCCGATTTTGATGACTCAAAGTATCGCAGCACAACTGGTCCATTATGGGAATTTCCCTGTGTACAAAATAACAGCAGTGCACCCAACCAACACAGATAAAATGAAGAAACCGATTTTTTGTCCACATTGATAAAATAGCTTACCCTGTGCCATATGTGGTAGTATTGGGAGAAGGAAGAGAGGGCATCCTGAGGTATCAATGGAGTCGAGTCGATGGAGAAAAAAATGTTTAATAGCATCTCCAGCACTTTATCCCTTTCCACCTAAGCCATATCTTCCAAAAGAGTAGTTAGCTGGTTTGGATAATATTGTGTTTTCAGGCATCTATAATGCATTA